>SJYC01129386.1:0-41087 GCA_006408675.1 Madoqua kirkii | reverse complement strand
GGCGCTCAGCTTGCTTATAGTCCAACTTTCACATCCATACACGACTACTGGAAAAACCAAAGCTTTGACTAGATGGACCTTTGTTGGCAAAGTAATATGTCTGCTTTTTAATATGCTGTCTAGGTTGGTCATAACTTTTCTTCCAAGGAGCAAGCGTCTTTTAATTTCATGGCTACCAGTCACCATCTGCAGTGATTTTGGAGCTCTGCAAAATAAAGTCTCTCACTGTTTCCACTGTTTCCCCATCTATTTCCCATGAAGTGATGGGATCAGATGCCATGATCTTAGTTTTTTGAATGCTGAGTTTTAAGCCAATTTTTTCACTCTCCTCTTTTACTTTCATCAAGAGACTCTTTAGTTCTTCTTCACTTTCTGACATAAAGGTGGTGTCATCTGCATATCTGAGGTTATAGAGATTTCTTCCTGCAGTCGTGATTCCAGCTTGTGCTTCATCCTGTCCAGCATTTCTCATGATGTACTCTGCATATAAGTTAAATAAGCAGGGGTGACAATATACAGCCTTGACATACTCCAGTTTGTGGTCCACATCCAGTTCTAACTGTTGCTTCCTGACCTGCATACAAATTTCTCAGGAGGCAGGTTAGGTGGTCTGGTATTCCCATCTCTTTCAGCATTTTCCATAGTGTGTTGTGATCCACACAGTCAAAGGCTTTGGCATAGTCAATAAAGCAGAAGTAGATAGTTTTTTGGAACTCTCTCACATTTTTGATGATCCAGTGGATATTGGCAGTTTGATCTCTGGTTCCTCTGCCTTTTCTAAATCCAGCTTGAACTTCTGGAAGTTCATGGTTCATGTACTGTTGGGGCCTAGCTTGGAGAATTTTGAGCATTACTTTGCTAATGTGTGAGATGTGTGCAATTGTGCAGTAGTTTGAGCATTCTTTGGCATTGCCTTTCTTTGGGATTGGAATGAAAACTGACCTTTTCCAGTCCTGTGGCCACTGCTGAGTTTTCTGAATTTGCTGGCATATTGAGTGTAGTTTTCCAGATTTGCTGGCATATTGAGTGCAGCACTTTCACAGCAACATCTTTTAGGATTTGAAATAGCTCAACTGAATTCCATCACCTCCACTCTCTTTGTTTATAGTGATGCTTCCTAAGGCCTACTTGACTTCTATATGTACCTCATTTCAGGCTATTTGCTGAAAGTGTTTATCAGTAGGTAACAGTTGCTATGAGATTTATTCAAGGTGATGGAAAGAAGTGAGATCAGAGCAAAAACCAGTAAAAACAGAAGTATTCTACATCATGGGCCCTCACAGCAGCTGACAGTTTGCTTCCACGGAAGTGTTTTCTGAGTTGGTTCTTTATGCCTTAGTGCCTTTGCTGTAACTTCTCAGTGAATTGTTTTCTGAGTTGGTTCTTTATGCCTTAGTGCCTTTGTTGTAACTTCACAGTAAATTAAACAGAAGGTTTAAGTCTCTCAGGACTTTTGTCAGTTCCTCACTCCCAACCAACCGTAAAAAAAGTAGAATGTTCATCAACATCAGTGGCTGATAACTTGAGGTGCATTTCAAACATTTTTCATTACAGCAAAATATACATCAGAAATTTCCCATTGTCACTATTCTTAGGTGTGCAATTCAGTGGAATTAGTTAATTTACATTGTTGTGCCGCCACCGCCACCACTGTGCATTTCCAGAACTTTTTCATCACCCCAAACTGAGGCTCTGTATTCATTAAAAAATAATTGCCATTGTTCCCTTCCCCCAGGCCCTTCTATTTTCTGTCTCTATGAATTTGCCTGTTTTAGGTATCTTATGTAAGTGGAGTCACACGGTATCTATTCTTTTGTGTCTGGTTTATTTCACTTAGCATAAGGTCTTCAAGGTTATCCGGAGATTATTTTTAATCAATTCTGTCTGTGTCATAATTGAGTTAGGTCCATAAAGTCATTAGACCCATTTCAATTAAACACACGCACAGGTGATAGAGAACATTTCTATTTCCCTGGAGCCTTTAGGCAATCATGTGGGATGGGCAGAGGTAGGCTATCGGTTGGTCTTGGGCCAGGCACCAGCCTCTTTCTAGTTGCTCAGTTTAGATGCATAGGTGTCGTTGTGATTCTTCCCTTTTCCTTACCCTGACATTCTTATTCTTGTCCAATAAATATTATTGATCATACCTCTCCATAGCTCCCTAAATCTTCCTTGTTTATCACTGAGCCAATCTCAATTCAGACCATCCATTCATATTTAAATCAGTACGAGAGCCTCCTAACCAGTCTCCCTGGTTATCACTGCTATCAGTCATTACCTCATTAATTCATTCAACAAATATAGCGCCCAAACATTTCTTGTCAGGACTTGTGCTGAGCTAGTTGAGTCATCTGTCTCAATAAAATAAGTCTGATTGTACCCAAGCATGTGTAATGCTAGAGTCCAGCTCTTCGCAGTCCATTCATTGCCATCCAATAAAGGATGGACTAAAGATTTAGGACTCCTGGCAGGTGAAATTAAGGGGTTAAAACAACAAGAGGAAATCTAAGAGTAAAAAGTACATAGCCCTACATCTAATTCTAAAGGAGAATAAAAAGCTGATGTGTAAAACTGGGAAAATCTGACTTTGTAGCAGATCATAGGGGGAAAAAAGGCCTGGAAGTTTTGGTTATTAACAGACTTGATAAGGGTTAATAGTGAGATGAGACCCCTTACAAGAGCTAGTCACACTTCAGGCTGGTCACACTTGAGGCTGCTCTCATTAGGGGCACAATAATGCCTATATTTAAGACTAATCATTGTCTTCAGCTCTGTAAGCTGTATTCTAAGGAGAATATTATCAATAAGATACTGGAGGGCATGCAAGGCAGTTGTTGGCTGAACTTGGGGAGTATGTAAAAAGCACAGATACCTAGGATCTACCTCTGGGTATTTTCAGGTGATTCAATACACAGATCAGGGACCACTGATATGAAGGAAGTGAACAGTGTGACCTGGAAAACATTGAAGGCACTTAGAGAGGGAGGACCATGGTGGGATGTAATATGTATTTCTAAAATTTGAAGAGTTCCCATTTGTAAGTTGAAGGAAGAGGAAGGAGCAGAATGATCAGAGAAACTTTAGTAAGAATTTAATAATAACGGGAGCTGTGTTGTTATGGAATTAGCTGTCCCCAGGAAAAATTAGAGGAGCCCAGGTGTCAGGGATGCTATAGAGCAGTAATTCAAACTTTAATGTGCATGTAAATTGCCCAAGTGAGTGAAAGTTGCTCAGTCGTGTCCGACTCTTTGTGACCCCATGGACTACAGTCTGGAATTCTCCCCATGGACTACAGCCTGGAATTCTCCAGGCCAGAATACCGGAGTGGGTAGCTGTTCCCTTCTCCAGGGGATCTTCCCAACCCAGGGATGGAACCCAGGTCTCCCACATGAATTGCCCAAGGATCTTATTAAAATACAGTTCTAGTCTACTAAGTTAGGGGTAGGGTCTGTGACTCTGCGTTTCTGTCGAGCTTTTACTGATGCCAAGACTTCTGATTTGTGAACCACACTTTAGTGGAAGACAGTAGGGAATGCTCATGCTGGTTGGCCGGGTGACCTAGGTGATGTACAAGGGCAGATGGGTATTCAGGAAAGGTTACTTAAGTGAAAATGGATTTTTAAAAAAAGTCACTCGGTCGTGTCTGACTCTTTGTGATCCCATGGACTGTGCCTACCACGCTCCTCCATTCATGGCATTTTCCAGGCAAGAGTACTGGAGTGGGTTGCCATTTCTTTCTCCAAATAGATAAAGCATGCTACCAAAACTGTATTAGAATTCTTCAGAACTTTTGGTATAGACTGTGGTTTAACTTGTTTAGTTTAATTCCTCCATTTTCCTAGAAACTATTGTAGATAAATGACTAAGAGCATGAGATCCAGAATCAAATAAATTTGAGTTTGTGTCTTATCTTTCTTGTTACTAGGATTATGAAGCTAAGCAAGTAACAACCTACCTGAGCTTCATTTTCTTCATCTTTGATAACTCCTCATTGAGTTTTTATAAGCATTTTTTGTGTTAATGCATGTAAAGTGCTTAATGTAGAGCAAGTGCTTGATACATGCTATGATATGATATGGTATGTAATTATTCACTCAGACATTCATGGGTTCTGCATCGGTACCTTCCTGTGCTGCCTGTACTCTTGGAGGCTTCTTGAGAGCTGAGATCTCGGAGGTCAAGTGTTCTCCCAGACTTCTGTGAGATTATTAGAAATACTTTGTTGTGGGTCTTATGTCCTTACTGTTGGCGTTTTCTTTCCTTAACTTTCAGAAATCAGGATATTTTCTCTACTGATTTTGAACAAAATTACCAGTTAGTATAGTTTGATTTCCTGACCCTATAAGCCAGTTTTCCCATGTAGATGTTGTAATAGACGCTAGTGGATGTCTGCCCAGTGTCCAGGCTACTCTCTTCTCTCCAGGCTTCTCTCTTTCCTCTCTTATCTCCTCTACTTGTTTTTTCTTCAATTCTTTATACCGATGAATGCATCCATATGCCTCAGGTAAGCCCTATTAACCCTTGGCTCCAGGTGGGCTTGCCTGGTTTAAAGGGTTTCCCGGTCTCTTTCTCAGTGATTGGCCCAGGAACTGGCATGAGAGGAAGTCTGTAGAGGGGTGATTCCAGGAAATGTTTCTCTGCTCCAGCGAAAAGCCAGAAATTTGATCTCTTTCTTCTGGATCTTGTCTTGTGGGAATGTGGCTCTGGCATTGGAGACTGATTGCTTCCTGTCAGAGGATGAAGCTAATGCTGAGTGTGGCAGAGCAGGCTGAAAGAATCCTTGGTCTGGATCCTTGGTCACATCACTGAGCCACAGAATCACCATTTTGAAGCTCTTTCCTCCTCTCTTCATCCATCCATATTATATATGTGTGTGTGTGTGTGTGTGTGTGTGTGTGTGTGTATTTGGGTTAAAATTTGATGGGTAGTATTTTCAAATATTTGCAAATTTAGGATCAGTTTAAAGACTGAGAACATTAACTCTTGGTTATCTCCCTCTCCAAGTCTCACTCACACATGCCAGCAGGGAATTGAGTGGGCATGGGAGTGCCTGGGGCATCTGAAGCATGCCATTCAGATCCTTGTTCTGTCCACACCTTTATCCCATGGCCATTAAATACCAGGCATCCACCTTGACTCTTTGATTCTTAGTGGAAGACTTTTTCTGCTAATCCTCTAGATTGGGCCTCAGTACAATATGGGGCCATAAATAGCTCTTTGTGTTGTTATTCAGTTGCTCAGTCTTGTCCGACTCTTTGTGACCCCATGGATTCCAGCAAGCCAGGCCTCCCTGTCCATCACCAACTCCTGGAGCTTGCTCAAACTCATTTCCATTGAGTTGGTGATGCCATCCAACCATCTCATCCCTTGTCGTCCCCTTCTCCTCCTGCCCTCAACCTTTCCCATCATCAAGGTCTTTTCTATGAGTCGGCTGTTTGCATCAGGTGGCCAAAGTATTGAAGCTTCAGCTTCCCTTCCAATGAATATTCAGGGTTGATTAACTATTTATATCCTAAGGTAATAATATACCCCAATGTAATAATGATAACTAATAGAATAGATTAAAAAACAGCCTTCATTGGTGTGCTGTCTGACCATATGAGAGCTGTATGAGGGATGAGCTTATATATTCTCACTGCTGGAACTTGGAATTGCAAGTGAAATAGGTTCTGAACTATTCAGCTATGAGAACTATGGGTGTGGAAAGTTCCCCTCTGACTAGTCTTGATACACTCCTGTGCCCCACCTTCCTATAGGCCTCTGATATGATTTTTTTACATTAAATATATGTATATTTAGTTTTATTGTGTACAACTGACAAAAGTTATATATATTTAAAGAGCTTCCCTGTACTCAAATGGTAAAGAATCTGCCTGCAGTGCAGGAGACCTGAGTTTGATCCCTGGGTGAGGAAGAGCCTCTGGAGAAGGGAATGGCAACCCACTCCAGTATTCTTGCCTGGAGAATCCCGTGGATGGAGGAGCCTGGAGGGCTACACCTCGTGGGGTCTCACAGAGTCAGACACGACTGAGCAACTGATACTGCTACTACTATGTATATTTATGTTGTACAGCATGATGTTCCTACACACATATACACTGTTAAATTAGTTGCAACAATGGCGCTAATATACCCATCACCTCACATAGTTACCATTTGTGTTTGTGCGTATGTGTGCATGTGTCTATGTGTGTGTGTTGAGAACACTTAAGATTTAGTCTCTTAGGAAATTTCAAGAATATAACACATTATTATTAACAGTTGTCACAGGCCATACATTTGGTCTCCAGAATGTAGTTATTTCTAATGAAATTGTGTGCCCTTTCACTAACACCTCCCCATTTCTCCCACAGTTTAGCCCCTGGTCACCACTGTTCTATCGATCCTTTCTGGCTTTACGAGTTTGACTTTTTTAGAGTCCATATGTAAGTGAGTTCATATGGTACACTCCTTACACCACAGACCCCCTGCCTTTTCTTAAAACATTTTTGATCATGCTGTTCTCTTGCTTAGATACTTTTGTTGATTCCCTATCACTTAGGGATAAAACTTAACATGACTTTCCTTGGCATCCCTGACTGATCTGGGCTTGGCTTAAATTCTTTAAACTTAAAAAAAAAAAAATCAAATGATACTTACAAACAGTTGAAATAAAAGAACAAGCAGATACTAACAGTCCCATGGATCCACCTTTCTCATGCATCTTTTATCCATAGGATTAATCACTTTAAAACATTTCTATTTTGTTCTTTAGGTGATATTCCTATTTAAAAGATTATATTAATAGTTTCTTTGCTTTTTAGCTTTAGAAATAATCTGTTTAATTCTTGCTAAAATAAACTTTTAGCTCACATACACAGCCATCCCCATCTCCTCTTTTTTTCTCCTCACAGTATAATTATATTATCACACATTCATCATCTTTTTGTCTATAGTTTTAAAACTCCAAAATCTATGAAATTGAAAAGATTTTTTTGGTGGGGGTAAATCTTGGTGTTGAAACCCATTTGCTGGCAAATTCAACCTCTGAACTATCTCATGTGTGGTTAATTATGATGAAGAGCCTGTGGAAGCAAATGTCCATGGGAATGGGTGGCTGTTGCCCTGGACCAGTGTGGCAGCAATGATGGCTACAGAGGACCATCGCCTGGGATGGAGTCTCCTGGGAACTCGGGAGAAGGAAAGTGACAAGCTTAGGTGTTTGAATTCTCAGTTCTAGTTATAGAGAACCAGAGAGCTTCTAGAGCAGCGCTAAAATAATCTCTTGTTTCTTATAGCCACAGAGCCAGTCTTGTTGAAAGTGAAATACAAAATTAAACTGAATTCACAGCTTTGCATGACAAAGCTGTCTTTCTTGTGAGAGTGAAACCATTGAGAAGGAATGAGATATTTAGACTTGGCATGGGGAACTTCCCTGGTGGTCCAGTGGTTAAGAATCCAGCTTCCAATGCAGGGGATGTGGGTTCAGTCCATGGTCTGGAAACTATGAGTTCACACACCGCAGGACAGCTAAGCCCACGTGACACAAATAGAAAGCCCGTGAGCTGCCACGGTGGAGCCCGTGTATGCTAGAGCCCGTGCTAGCAATAAGGAAGACCTGATGCTGCAATTAAGACCCAGCACAGCCAAAAAAAAAGACAAAAAAAAGACTTCGAATGGGGATATCTTATGGACTTTGAGAATCTGAAATCCCCAAGCTTCTCTTGTTGGAGGAAGCAGGCTACCCTGCATCTGAGAAGACAAGCATTCTCTAGCTTGAAGATTGTAATAATTTTACTCAAGGAAGTTGCCTTACAAGAGGATGCCTGTTGTCATCAAGACCCACCCCAGCCTCTCCTTGTTGTCACGAGATCCATAATTAGGGAAACAAGCACAAAGTCTGATGTGGGAGGAAAGAGCTGGTATGCAGAAGAATTGCAGAGCTGCTGTCAAATAAGTGAAAGATGTGAGCTGCTGGTACTTACTGCATCCTCGTTTAATCTTCCTATTTTGCCTTTTGAGCCTTCCCTGGTGGCTCAGATGGTAAAGAGTCTGCCTGCAATGCAGGAGACCCAGGGTCGATTCCTGGGTCAGGAATATCCCCTGGAGAAGGAAATAGCAACCCACTCCAGTATTCTTGCCTGAAGAATCCCATGGACAGAGGAGCCTGTAAGGTTACAATGCGTAGGGACAGATAGAACTGAAATGACTTAGCACACAGGCATCTGATATTCAGATTTGACCCAGAAAATGCCCTTTTCTCTTTACCAATTTCTGAGTATCACCAGAAGCAATTTTGCTTTTACCTGAAAGAACCAACAGTATGTTTCCCCAGTCTTGCCTCAGGTCTACACAACCTGTTCTGCCCTCTGTTATAACACAGTCCACCAAAGCCCTTGTCATTCTAACTTTCCACACAGCTTTATAACTCACCACTATTTTGATGTCAAGTTAATTAGATTTGGTGGGCAGGAAGTAGCAGATACTTAAGATGCCTTTGAGACATATGTGGGAGAACATTTAGGGGTCTGTCTCCCTAGTGAAGTTTCTGGGGGTCCAGTTGAAATAGCACCTGCAGGGGGAGAGACAAGTTGCTCTTTCATTGTCCACCAATAAAATGAGGCCCACAACTTGGCAGGCCTTTTTGGATTTTGGAGGAAGCATACTTCAGTCTGGTATCACCACTCCTCATAACCTTTCAGTTTTGGATGAGTAATAGAGCAGGAGAAGGGTAATGATCTGACTGCAGAGCCTACCACGCATGGTGTTGTGAGAGAACATTTGCTTGGTGAGCTGAATTTCAGCTAGTTTCCAGCTAATACCTGCTCCATTCCTGCTGTCCTTCACTCATTCTGAATCTGGAGCCTATTGTACATAGCAGAAGATGCTGATACCTGGCACTACATCCTTGCAGATGGTGTCTGAATTTACGTGCAATCCCAGTGCCTGTTGTTGTTCAGTCGCCCAGTCATGTCCAACTCTTTGCAACCCCATGGACTGCAGCATACCAGGCTTCCTTATTTTTCACCATCTTCCGGAGCTTGCTCAAACTCATCTCCATTGAGTTGGTGATGTCATCCAACTGTCTTGTCCTCTGTCATCCCCTTCTCCTGCCTTCAATCTTTCCCAGCATCAGGGTCTTTTCCAGTGAGTTGGTTCCTCACATCAGGTGGCCAGAAGTATTGGAGTGTCATCTTCAGCATCAGTCCTTCCAATGCCTATTCAGGGTTGATTTCCTTTAGGATTGGCTGATTTGTTCTCCTTGCAGTCCAAGGGACTCTCAAGAGTCTTCTCTAACACCACTGTTCAAAAGCATCAGTTCTTCGGTGCTCAGATTTCTTTACAGTCCAACTGTTACATCCGTACATGACTACTGGAAAAACCATATCTTTGACCAGACAGACCTTTGTCAGCAAAGTAATGTCTTTGGTTTTTAATATGCTGTCTAGGTTTGTCATAGCTTTTCTTCCAAGGAGCAAGCGTCTTTTAATTTTGTGGCTGTAATCACCATCTGCAGTGATTTTGGAGCTCAAGAAAATAGTCTGTCACTGTAGATATCACCAACTTCCTACTTCAGGTACCTGCCTCTCCTTGCATGGAAGCTTTCTCCTAGGCCAGGAGGGCTTGCCTCAGCATACAGGGCAGTCTGAAAGTGCTGTCCCTGAAAGCCTCCAGGGACAAACTTTAACCAGTGAGGGATGGAATTTGTTGGATAAATACTCCAGTTCTGAGGTCCATGACATCCCCACCAGGATGGACTACTAATAACCTTCAAACTGAGCTTCCCTAGTTGTTCAGATGGTAAAAAAAAATCTGCCTGCAATGCAGAAGACCCAGGTTTGATCCCTGGGTTGGGAAGATCCCCTGGAGAAGGAAATGGCAACCCACTCCAGTATTCTTGCCTGCATAATTCCATGGACAGAGGAGCCTGGCGGGCCACAGGCCACGGGGTTGCAAAGAGTAGAACACAACTGAGTGACTAAGACACAAAACCTGCAAATTAACATGAACTTTATTGAATTTTTCACCCTTTCTTTGCAGTTTGCCTCCTTATGTTTTTAGGGATCACCTCCCAAATAAACTACACAAGTCTTTGTCTCAGGATCTGCTTTTGGGAAACCTCAAATTTGGATGTCTGTCATCTGCTCTGCTTTATGAATCACCATTTCTTGTGCTTTCCACCTTTATACATCCACTGATGAACCCCTTCCTGTATGTTTGTTGTTGTCAGCTTATTCCTCTTGTGCTGTTTACTGTCATTTTTCCTGGTGTGTAAAGGGGGTAAGGAGACACACATCGTTGCTTAGTTTATCTTCTTCAGTCAAAGGCTGCCTAATATCTTTCATCTGACTTCCTGTCCTGCCATCATTTTCCCATAATCCCACAGTCATGGAACCTTCCAATCTCTTTCCTTCTTTTTAAAAAAATTTTATTGAAGTATAGTTGATTTACAATGTTGTGTTAATTTCTGTTGTACAGCTAAATGACTCAGTTTATATATATATATTCTTTTTCATATTCTTTTCCATTCTGATTTATCACGGGATATTGAATGTAGTTTCCTGTGCTATACAATAGGGCCTTATTGTTTATCCATCCTATATGTAATAATTTGTCTCTACCGGTCCCAAATTCCCAATCCATCCCTCCCCTTCCCCCTACTCCATTGGCAACCACAAGTCTGTGAATCTGTTTCTGTTTGTAGATTAGTTCTGTTGTGTCATATTTTTAAAAACTTTAGTTTGAATTGGGGTGTTCAGTTCAGCTCAGTCACTCAGTTGTGTCTGACTCTTTGCGACCCCATGAATTGCAGCATGCCAGCCCTCCCTGTCCATCACCAACTCCAGGAGTCTACTCAAACTCATGTCCATTGAGTCAGTGATGCCATCCAACCATCTCATCCTCTGTTGTCCCCTTCTCCTCATGCCCTCAATCCTTCCCAGCATCAGGATCTTTTCCAATGAGTCAACTCTTCACATGAGGTGGCCAAAGTACTGGAGTTTCAGCTTTAGCATCATTCCTTCCAGTGAACACCCAGGATTCGTCTCCTTTAAGATGGACTGGTTGGACCTCCTTGCAGTCCAAGGGACTCTCAAGAGTCTTCTGCAACACCACAGTTCAAAAGCATCAATTGGGGTATAGCCAATTAATAAACAACGTTGTGATAGTTTCAGGTGAACCAAGAAGGGACCCAGTCATACATATACATATATCTATTCTCCTTGAACCCCTCCTCCCATCCAGTCTGCCATATAACATTGAGCAGAGTTCCATGTGCTCTACAGAAGATTATCCATTTTAAATATAGCCACGTGTACATGCCCATCCCCAACTCCCTAACTATTCCTTCCTCTCATCTTTACCCCCACCACCTGGCAACCGTAAGCTCCTTCTTGAAGTCTGTGAGTCTGTTTTGTAAATAAGTTCATTCATATCGTTTCCTTGTAGATTCCTCCTATACGGGATGTCATATGGTATTTCTCCTTCTCCGTCTGACTTCATTCAGTGTATTTGTGTCATACTGTAGATTCCACATATAAGTGATGTCACAGGGTGTTTGTCTGATTTACTTCACTTAGTATGATAATCTCTTGGTCCATCCATATTGCAGCAAATGGCATTATTTCATTCTTTTGAATGGCTGGGTAATATTCTATTATATAGATTCCATATATATATGTATCACATTATCTTCTCTATCCATTCAGCTGTTGATGGACTTTTAGGTTGCTTCCATGTCTTGGCTGTTGTAAATACTGCTGCTGTGGACATTGGGCTGCATGTATCTTTTTGAATTATAGTTTTGTCTGGGTGTACGCCCAGGGATGGAACTGCTGGATCATATGGCAACTCTAATTTTGGATTTTGAGGAACTTCCATACTGTTCTCCAAAGTGCATACATAGTGGCTGTACCAGCTTCATTCCCACCAACAGTGTATTTTCATGCCTTTGCATGTGCTTGCCCTCAACTTGGAATTTTATTCTGCTTGTTTGAGTGACAAACTCCCACTAAACCCTCCAATTTCTGCTCAAATGTCAGCTCTTCTGTTACATTTCCCTGTTTTCTTCCCTCTTCAAACTGTTAATTATGAGTTCCTGTCTGTCTTCTTTACTCGCTTGTATATTCTTCACAGGCACGGGTTATTCTTGTTTATCTAGCTCTGTATTCCCAGGTCCTGGCACAGTGCCCAGGCTGGCACATAATAGGTGCTTGCTAAATATTGCGGGGATGAACAAATGAATGCATCCCTTAAGGGTAAGAAAGCCAACTTGTCTAGAGGTGCCAGCACTAGAAGAGACTTGCACATAGATGGACCCTCTGCAGAGACAAAAGCGGGCTGGCTCTCACCCCCAGGGGAGGTGCTTACATGACGATGTTTGGAGCAGTCAAGGGGAGGCTGTGGGGGCAGCAAGTTCGTGGCAGGGACATGAATAAGAAGCGAGGTTCCTGCGTTCTGTCCCAGTGTTTGGCTACTGTCACCTGGAAACTGGGGCTAAAAATGAGTTGACTTTGTATTGACTCAGTTTTTCACCTTCCTTGACCAGAGGCTGTGTGGGACGGAGGTGAAGAGCTGGAGCCAGGTCTTGGCTTTGAAGCCTCAGCTCTGCCACTTTTTGGTTTTTAGTTTGAGGGCAAGTTACTCAAGTTTTCTCTGTCCCAGTTTCATCATCTATTGTGAGGATTAAGTGAATATATATTATTTATTTATAATATATTACTTAGTAAGTTATACATATGTATCATATATTATACATGTGTATAATATAGTCACTTAGTGCCCATTCAGGGCATATATTAAGGCCCAAGTGCTCGGTTTAATTAATATGATAATTACCAGTGACAAATGCAAGATTCTAGGAGGTCAGGTGTTTTGCCCATAGCCACAAAGGAAGTCTGGGATGGGTCTAGAGTGATAACTATATTTTGAGATTGATGAACCATTGAAAAACTTCCCAGCTGCCAGAGGCCTGCAGGCACCGGCGCACCTCACTGAACAAGAGAACTTGTCAGAGACGTGCAGAGCTGTGCCTGGATCCAGGCAACAAAATGGGATGATTCAGAAAGTCTGTTTGATTGCCACCACCTGAGTTCCGATGTATTTGGCAACAACAACTGCTTTCCCGGAGGGCTCATTCAAGGCCAAGTTGCTGTGCTTTGTCTCTGTATCCTTTTGTGGATGCAAAAACAAACTGAATCTGAGAAAAATTGATCCCTTGATATTGAAAAATGCCAGCAGACTTCCACTTTGGTTATCATACCTGAAACTGTATTAAAAAGTGACTCTAAAAGGTCTTCAGCGGTGATAAACTGTTAAAATAGAAAAAAGGTGATTAATGTCAAAGCTTCAGGACCCAAGCTTCTCTGGTTAATCTTACTCTCAATAGTTTGTACACCTGTTTCCCAACCCCTATATGCCCTTCTTCCCCTTCTCCACACTGGTAACTACTATTTTATCCTCTGTGAGTCTGCTGCTTTTTTGTTATATTCGCTAGTTTGTTGTTTTTTTAAGATTCCCTATGTAAGCGATACCATGTAGTATGTGTCTTACTATGTCTGACTTATTTCACTAAGTATAATGCCCTCTGAGTCCAACTGCTGCAAAAGGCAAGACTTTGTGCCTCTTTATGACTGAGTAGGATTCCATCGTGCGTGTGTACGCCACATCTTCTTTGTCCATTCATCTGCTGATGGACACAGGTTGCTTCTGTATCCTGGCAGTTATAAATAATGCTGCTGTGAACACTGGGGAGTATATATCTTTTTGAATTAGTGTTTTTGTTTTTTCTCAGATACATACCCAGGAGTGGAATTGCTGGGTCACATGGTAGTTCTATTTTTAGTGTTCTGAAAAACCTCCATACTGTTTACCATAGTGCTGCACCAGTTTACCTTCCCATCAAGTGTACAAAGGTTCTTTTCTCTATATCCTTGTCAACATTTGTATTTGTGTGTTTTCTTTCCACTTTATTTTTTTATTGAAGGATAATTGCTTCACAGAATTTTTGTGGCTTTCTGCCAAACATCATCAAGTTCAGCCATAGGTATGCCCATGTTCCCTCCCTCCCGAACCTCCCTCCCAGCTCTATCCCCGTTCCACGCTTCCAGATTGTCATAGAGCCCCTGCTTGAGTTCCCTGAGCATACAGCAAATTCTCATTGGCTTTCAAGCCATTCTGGCAGGTGTGTAGTGATAAACCATGTGGTCTTATAATTTTTATTCTTTTTTCACTGTGGTTTTGATTGGCGTTTCCCTGATGATTAGAGATGTTGAGCATCTTCTCACGTGCCTGTTGGCCACCTGCATGCCTGCTTTGGAAAAATATCTGTTCAGGTTTTCTGTATTTTTTAATCAGGTTGTTTGATTTTTTGATGTTGAATTGTATAACCTGTTTATATATATTGACTATTAATTTATTATTGGTCATATCATTTGCAAGTATTTCATTCCACTCAGTAGGTTGTCTTTTCTTTTTTTTTGCTGTGTGAAAGCTTTTAATTTTAAGAAAGTTCTCTCCTTCTTTGGGCTTCCCTGGTAGCTCAGAGGTCAAAGCATCTGCCTGCAATGTGGGAGACCCAGGTTTGGTCCCCGGGTTGGGAAGATCCCCTGGAGAAGGAAATGGCAACCCACTCCAGTATTCTTGCCTGGAGAATCCCATGGACCGAGGAGCCTGGTGGGCTGCAGTCCACGGGGTCACAAAGAGTCGGACACTAAATATCAGTTATTGGAATCATATAATTGCTGTCTTATTTCATACTTTTGTTTTAATTATATAACTGTTGCTGACAGGTCTACAATGTACATCTTTTCACATTTTACTTCAAATATTATACTACTTCCTGAATCATATAAGAACCTACCTGAGTTTGCTTCCATTTTTTCCTGCCGCCTTTTGTGCTGTTATTGCCATATCTTTTGATTTTACTCCTGTTACAAAACCTGCGATACACTATTATTCCTTTTTGTTTTAAATTTTAAATTATATTTTATAGACATGTAAAAAAACCAACAAAAAGTTGTTTACTCACGTATTTACCCTCTGATGCATTTTATTCCTTTGTGTATGTGTGAGTCTCTGTCTGGAATGATTTTCCTTCAGTCATAGGAACTGCTTTTCACACTTGTTCATAGCGTAGATCTGCTAGTAGCAAATTCTTTTAGCTTTCATTATTCAAAAAATGTCTTTATGTAACCTTCCTATTTTCGGGGGGTGGTAATAACAGTTGTTAAATATGTACATCCATATAATCACATATGTAGCTGCTTAATACAGAAATACATTTAAAGACATTTCCTGGGTCTTTAGTGGACAATAACAGTTTATGGAAATGGATATACAATATAATGTCATTTTATATAAAAATTACGTATGTATGTTGAAACATAGAATATACTTGGAACAATATACATGGGACTGTAAACAGTGGAATTTCAGTGAAGTGTCATTTGCATATTGAAATTTCCTAAGTTTCTAAAATGAATCTGCAACACATATCATAAGAAAGTAAAATTTGTTTAACCTATTTGGTTTTTCTTTCAAATCTTTTCATACTACTAAAATGCATAACTCAATAAAAGTAAATGTCATTTAAACTGTCTCCTAGAAATACAAATATTAATTGCTAGGATTAAATAGGAAGCATGTTTATGGATTCTGGCTTTGCAAATACAAATGATAGGGGAAAATGAGACATTTTCTAGGAGTACTGGGAAAACTAAAAGAGCAGTGAGTTGACTTCACATACTTATTGAAGCTGAAGAAATCTTTTTAAAGAGATAAAATATTAGGGATACAGCTCTGTTCAGTTTTTTTCCTCACCTCCCCATCCTGATGTCTTTTACCCCCTCTTTCCCTAATGAACTGCTTAGAAATACTTTTACATAATACATTTATATGCTAGTAGCTAACATGTGGTAGTATTATAATATATATGTGTTCTTAAAGTTTCCATGAATTATGTCTTGTATAAAATTCTACATCCTTTTTTCCCCATTCACATTTTATTTTGACATCTATCATTTTGATTGTAATAGAGATATAGATAGCAATGTGGTTGGAACCACAGGGCCTGAAGTCAGACGGTCTGGATTGAATTCCAGTCCTGCCATTACTAGTGTGTGACCTTGGGAAACTCCCTGTTTTCTCTGTGCCTTAGTTTCTTTGTCTGTGACATGCAAGTTCTTGTAGTCTTTACTGTGATGTTGAAGCAGAAATTGAGCTAACCATGTAAACTGTGCACAACAGTGCCTGACCCAGAAAGAGCTCAGTAATTGCTGTTCATTTTTGCTGCTGTTTATTAAAGACGCCCCTGACTGTCCATCACTAAGGCAAAGTTGTTGAACTGTTTATTTCTATCACTGATACAGATTTCCTCCGAATCCCTCTTATGTCCTCAAAGCATTGCCAAGCAGTACCAACATTATTGCATGGGAGGTGGATTTGGAATCGTTGATCATAGAACAGAAATGTATCCACTTATTCCACTGTAAGCACTTGATAAATAAAAGCTGTTGGAAACATCTAGATCACTTCTTCTAACTCTTGTATGGTATTCCAGCAGAGCAGTACATTTCCTTAGAGTGGACGTTTAGGTTGCTTTCTTTGTTTTTCTGCTAAACACAGTGCTAGAGTATTCATCTATGTCCGTCCATAACTTGTTATGCACATAGGGGAGGATAGATTGCTGGGTTAGGTTTTAACGCAGGCACGTTTAATACCAAAGCACTCAGTTACGTTTCTCTCACTTACAGGGTCATGTGTAGCCACAAACTTATTACATTTTGAGAATGGTGATGACCCATGACTAATGGAAAAACTCCCCAGAGGTGAACATTGTCGCTGAGAGGCAGTGGCAGCAGTCATCCAGAAGAGCCTTTGGCTAGGGAGCTATTAAAAGTCTCCTTGATCTGTAAATGAATTCATGTTGAGCCTTTAGCTGAATGTGAACACATGAGACCAATAGGAAAAAAAAAAAGTTTATAGGGATATTGTCACACAAGCCTTTTTTTAAATTGCTCTAAGAATTAGGGTTTATTAGAAAGCAACATTTTAATTTTTTTTATTCACTTGATAATTATAGGGATCTGTTGCAGACTTGAAAGAGCAGTGACTTGTGGGGCTAAGATGTTTTAAATGTTCTTTCCTTTTCAGTCTGACATAATAAGTCTTATTCAGTTCAGTTCAGTTCAGTTGCTCAGTTGTGTCCGACTCTTTGCAACCCCATGAATCACAGCACACCAGGCCTCACTGTCCATCACCAACTCCCGGAGTTCACTCAGACTCACGTCCATCAAGTCAGTGATGCCATCCAGCCATCTCATCCTCTGTTGTCCCCTTCTCCTCCTGCCCCCAATCCCTCCCAGCATCAAAGTCTTTTCCAATGAGTCAACTCTTCGCATGAGGTTTGGAGTTTCAGCTTTAGCATCATTCCTTCCAAAGAAATCCCAGGGCTAATCTCCTTCAGAATGGACTGGTTGGACCTCCTTGCAGTCCAAGGGACTCTCAAGAGTCTTCTCCAACACCACAGTTCTAAAGCATCAATTCTTTGGCACTCAGCCTTCTTCATAGTCCAACTCTCACATCCATACATGACCACTGGAAAAACCATAACCTTGACTAGATGGACCTTAGTCGGCAAAGTAATGTCTCTGCTTTTGAATATGCTGTCTAGGTTGGTCATAACTTTTCTTCCAAGGAGTAAGCATCTTCTAATTTCATGGCTGCAGTCACCATCTGCAGTGATTTTGGAGCCCCCAAAAATAAAGTCTGCCACTGTTTCCACATCTATTTGCCATGAAGTGATGGGACCAGATGCCATGATCTTCGTTTTCTGAATGTGGAGCTTTAAGCCAACCTTTTTACTCTCCTCTTTTATCAAGAGGCTTTTCAGTTCCTCTTCACTTTCTGCCATAAGGGTGGTGTCATCTGCATATCTGAGGTTATTGATATTTCTCCCGGCAATCTTGATTCCAGCTTGTGTTTCTTCTATCAGTGATTTTGGAGCCCAAAAAACTAAAGTCTGACACTGTTTCCACTGTTTCCCCATCTATTTCCCATGAAGTGATGGGACCAGATGCCATGATCTTCATTTTCTGAATGTTGAGCTTTAAGCCAACTTTTTCACTCTTCTCTTTCACTTTCATCAAGAGGCTCTATAGTTCTTCTTCAGTTTCTGCCATAAGGGTGGTGTCATCTGCATATCTGAGGTTATTGATATTTCTCCCGGCAGTCTTGATTCCAGCTTGTGTTTCTTCCAGCATAGCGTTTCTCATGATGTACTCTGCACAGAAGTTAAATAAACAGGGTGACAATATACAGCCTTAACTTATTACTTTTTCTATGTGGAACCAGTCTGTTGTTCCATGTCCAGATCTAACTGTTGCTTCCTGACTTGCATATAGGTTTCTCAAGAGGCTGGTGAGGTGGTCCGGTATTCACATTTCTTTCAGAATTTTCCACAGTTTCTTGTAATCCACGCAGTCAAAGTCTTCGGCATAGGCAATAAAGCAGAAATAGATGTTTTTTTATGGAACTCCCTTGCTTTTTTCATGATCCAGAAGATGTTGGCAATTTGATCTCTGGCTCCTCTGCCTTTTCTAAAACCAGCTTGAACATCTGGAAGTTCACGGTTCATGTACTGCTGAAGCCTGGCTTGGAGAATTTTGAGCATTATTATACTAATGTATGAGATGAGTGCAATTGTGCTGTAGTTTGCACATTGTTTGGCATTGCCTTTCTTTGGGATTGGAATGAAAACTGACCCATTCCAGTCCTGTGGCCACTGCTGAGTTTTCCAAATTTGGTGGCTTATTGAGTGCAGCACTTTGACAGCATCATATTTCAGGATTTGAAATAGCTCCACTGGAATTCCATCACCTCTACTAGCTTTGTTCGTAGTGATGCTTTCTAATGCTCACTTGACTTCACATTCCCAGATGTCTAGCTCTATGTTAGTGATTATACCATCGTCATTATCTGGGTTGTGAAGATCTTTTTGTACAGCTCTTCTGTGTATTCTTGCCACCTCTTCTTAATATCTTCTGCTTCTGTAAGCTCCATACCATTTCTATCCTTTATTGAGCCCATCTTTGCGTGAAATGCTCTATAGAGTCAGCAAAAACAAGACTGAGAGCTGACTGTGGCTCAGATCATGAACTTCTTATTGACGAATTCATACTTAAATTGAAGAAACTGGAGAAAACCAGTTGACCATTCAGATATGACCTAAATCAAATCCTTTATGATTATACAGTGGAAATGACAAATAGATTTAAGAGACTAGATCTGATAGATAGAGTGCCCGATGAACTATGGACTGAGGTTTGTGACATTGTACAGGAGACAGGGATCAAGACCATCCCCATGGAAAAGAAATGTAAAAAAAAAAAAAAAAAGGCTGCCTGGGGAAGATTTACAAACAGCTGGAAAAGAAGAGAAGTGAAAAGCAAAGGAGAAAAGGAAAGATATTCTGCCTTACTATACAGCTAAACTTGTTTCCAAAATATCTTTAATTTCTTGTTCTCAAAAAAAAAAAAAGGAATAATGTAAGAGCAATGATAAAATCAAAACCATTCTTTGGTCTGAGTTATTTAACATGATGATCCTTTGTATCAAATATTTGTCTTTTCTGCTTTCATAATTAAGGTCGGCATCCAGAGAAACACCCAAAGATAAAAATGACTTATTTTATGGCCAAGCATACACAATAAACTGGTCACAGAAATGCATCAGTTATTTTTAAAAGATCACTAAGATTCAATAAACTAATGTATATTGATATTAGACTTTATAGTCCAACTGACATTTTGAGAGTAAATTAACATTTAGTTGTTAATCCAGATTTTCCAGTGAAAACGTGGGACATATGGTCAACTCAGTATAAACTATGCTAGATATTTTGCAATAATCCTTACAACAGTCTTATGAATGTGTTCTTATTAATTCCATTTATCTTACTAGATAAAAGAGAGTATTAAAACTTAGACATGAGAGATTCATATAAAGTCTAAGTAAGTGTTGGATGAGGAATTCTAAGCAAAACCTAAGCCTATGCTTTGCACTCTTCAAAACATTTTTATGTAGATCAATAATTCCTTCAGGAGAATAGATATATTTTTAAATAATCATAAATTTTCATTATTTTTCAAGCTTGTTTTTAATGTTTATTGAAGCCATAAATAAAATTATATATAAAGAAATAATGCATTTTCTTCAAAAGCAATGTAATGGATTAAATACACACAAACACACATATAGAGGGAGAGAATCGGAATTTTTCAGGCATCTGTAGTTACATGGAGAGATTGTCAAGGGGAAAAGTTAATAAGAAAAGTTCCATGAAATATCAGCAATTTAGGTTTGTAGTAAGAAATACTTTAGGGGAAAGTCTATTACAACACACAGTTCTTGTTTGATTTGGCAACTATTTGTTTTATCATTTAAGCTTAAACAAGTCAAATCCCTGGTTACTCCTAGAGGGGGAGAGCTGCTCTATTTATTTAGCAGGTGTTTTTTCCCCCTGCTTAATAGAACTCTCAAAGCCTGCCCTATGAATGAAAAAATTAAGTTCAATTTGGTTAAGGTGAAAAGACGCGTTAGTTTAACATGACAAATTGAGATGTAAGATTGGTCAGAAGTTACTGGCTGGCTTTTCTTTTCAGAGGACATAGACATGACTTTCTGCTTTTGAGTGTTTCATTTATTTTAAGTATGCCCTTCAATCTCTGCAGTCTTTCTCTGTTATTATTAGATCAACATCTCTGCTTGTAATACTGCACATGTACAAACAAGGCAACCTTTTAAAGAGTGATATCCACCAACATCACCAGATCTACAAAGTGTCTTAGAAAAAAATATATGGCATCAAATTTATTTGTTGTTCAGATTATTCACAGAGCCAGATATCAGTTTGTAAAGTTATTGCACAGTAACCTTTATAGACAAAAAAAAAATTCCTTCATAAAATCAGAAAAGCATCAGAGATTTTAAAAAGCTTTAAAGCCTAGTAGGATGCATAGATGGGATAGAAAAAAGCTAGTATTAAACGTTTGCCTCACATTGAAATATTTTTATCTCAAATCTAGCTCTTTGGACTAATAATGGTATACTGAGTTCATGACTCCACATATGTAGACTCTCTGTCTAAACAAATAGCAAGAATAGACAAAATATAGAGACAACAAAAATGCAGATATGGTCTTCGAAAAAAAGAATATTTTTGAGTACTAGAAAGTTGACAGAAATTCAGAGCAGTGAGCATTGTTCACTGTGTACCAGCTGAGCTCCCAGTCCAGAGAAAAATGGGGAAAAAGTACACATGGAGCATATTAACATGGATGAAATTTTCTCTAAGTTTTAAGGGGTTCCAGAACTCACTTCTTGAAGTCAGTGGCTAGAAATCATCAAAGAACCTGAAGTATATCATTGGCAACCAGCTAGAGTCACAGGTTTGGGGAAGCTGTAGGTGAGGAGCTGGAAATAAATGGACAAGCACCCAGCCAATGTCTTTTTCATTGGTAACTGCATCTCTGTGAGCCTTAACATCATCTGAGGGGCACAAGTATAAATATGGAATCATTGCATAAGTTTTTGGAAACTAAGAGTAGATATGCAAAGCAAGGGGATAGCTGCAGTGGGAGAGAGAAAAAATTAAGTTACTCACTCGAAACTGCACTGCTTACAGAAACTAAAGAACACATTTTTTTTTTCAGTTTTTAAAACCTGGGCTTTATTAATTGTCATGAAAGATAGCAAGTGAACAATCAGGACTAGTATCTTACCTGAATCCATTTATCTTTATGAATCTGTCTAACGAAGGCTGTGAAATGAGCAGACAAGATTGTGAGATAGAACTGATTTCCTATTTTGGTTATCCTTTTGACAGTGTACCTTTCTCTGTTTCAGAGATAGAAAAATATTAACTGTATTTAGATTCCTTTTGGGTTGGAGTTACAGAGTGGGAGCAGATTTTGTTAATCAGATACATTTGTTCTGACTTGTCAGGACTGAATCAGTAGAAGAGGTAGCACAGAAAGTGCCCATCCTGCAATATGGGTTATAGTAAGTGCAGTATGGCCCTGGACAATCAGTTCTGGTGGTGGCTACCTTAGCCTTATTTAAAAACAAAAAGTAATTATTCCTGGAACCAAAGTTAATTTTACTTGTCAATCTTTTTTTTTTTTTTTAATAGCTGAGTTAGCACCATCTTAATGTCAATACCTGGGAACATGCCTTTCTAATTTCCTGAATGTAGTTAAGGTTGCAATTCTTTCTGTGAATCACTTCCTTCAATCATTCTGATCCTAAACTTTATATGGAAACAAACCCAAATATATACATACACACATATACATGCCCAAAGCAAGTAATGTTAGCAAAACTTTGAAGAACGGAAATGAGGGAGTAATTACTTCTGCAGTTATAACAAGTACCCTTAAAAACTAAAAGGTATTAAAAGGTGTGGATGTACATATGTATAGCAATAGACCAATGGTAAAAAATGTAAGTATAGAAATAATTTCAAATAACTATTAGAATTTTTGCATATGTTAGACTCTCAAACTAGTGGGAATATTGCTGTTTAATACATAAGGAAAGACTAGGTATTAACTATGGGGGGACAAAAGACAAATTAGGATAATTCTTCATACCATCCCAGTAGGGTAAACCGTAAACTATTATCAAACTGAATGTACAAAATGAAATATTACAGTTACTAGAAGAAACCATGACGAATTCCCTTAAAACTGAGAAAAGGGAAAAGCATTCTGATTATGAATAAAATCCATGAAACAGTAAAAACAAAATGTAATAAATTGACTGTATAAAGCTAATACGACAAGAAAAAAATCCTGTCTGACAAATACAGTATAAGCAAAGCAATTGTAAAAATACAAAACTGACAAAATATTTGCAACATGTATCACAAACAAATGGTTAATCTTCTTTTGAATATAAAAAGATTACTAACCTAAAGAAGAAACAATGATCATTTAAAGGTAAACTATATGAAAATAGTGTTCAAAGAAAAATAAAAATGTAGCCCTTTCCAGATATGCACAGCTTCTCTCAACAGTTTTACAGTGAAGTACACATTCTTCTTCTATGTGATAATAAAAACACAAACTTTGTCAAAATGCTATAAATAATAAAGCTGTTGAGGCACAGTCATTCATTATGGGAGAAATGGAAAATTGTCCAACAAAGAATGGCAATCTAGTCATATTTACTCATATTTCAGAGGTTTTTATGATCAGAGATTATATTCATGAGATAAATCCTACATACTTTCCTGTTCATGATTGGAATACAGTATTATAATAAAAATTAATAGTAATTTTCACTTTTTTGTTAAAGCATAGGATTGGAAGCAATTCATGTTGCCATCAGGTAAACTATGATTATCTATATTATAAAATACCACACAGCTCTATTAAAAAAATAGTGAGAAATATCTCTGTATATGGGTAACTAATTCTGGGATACATTGAGTGGACAAATCAAGATGCAAGATAGTGGATACATGATTTTATCTTCTGTGTAATAAAGAGAAAAGTAAGAATATATTTTCAAAAATGTGTATAAAAATATGCTAGAAAATATGCACAAAAATAAAGCAAATCTATACAGAGAGAAAAAAGCATGAGGTGGATGTATATAAAGGTAATCAGGTGGATGAACCTAGAGCCTATTATATGGAGTGAAGTAAGCTGAAAAGAAGGAAACAAAGATCATATATTAATGCATATGTATGGATTCTAGAAAGATGGTACTGATGAAACTATTTGCAGGGCAGCAATGGAGAGACAGACATAAGAACAGACTTTTGGACACAGTGGAGGAAGGAGAGGGGTGGGATGAATTCAGAGAGTAGTTGAATGTATATGTTCAAACATACATTCACTTCAGTTCAGTCGCTCAGTCGTGTCCGACCCTTTGTGACCGCATGAATCGCAGCACGCCAGGCCTCCCTGTCCATCACCAACACTCAGAGTTCACTCAGATTCACATCCATCGAGTCAGTGATGCCATCCAGCCATCTCATCCTCTGTTGTCCCCTTCTCCTCCTGCCCCCAATCTCTCCCACCATCAGGGTCTTTTCCAGTGAGTCAGCTCTTCGCACAAGGTGGCCAAAGTACTGTAGTTTCAGCTTTAGCATCATTCCTTCCAAAGAAATCCCAGGGCTGATCTCTTTCAGAATGCACTGGTTGGATCTCCTTGCAGTCCAAGGGCCTCTCAAGAGTCCTCCAACACCACAGTTCAAAAGCATCAATTCTTCAGCATTCTGACTTCTTCACAGTCCAACTCTCACATCCATACATGACCACAGGAAAAACCATAGCCTTGACTAGACGGACTTTAGTCAGCAAAATAATGTCTCTGCTTTTGAATATGTTTTCTAGGTTGATCATATACATTACCATATGTAAAATAGATGGCCAGTGGGAATTTGCTATATGATGCAGGGAACTCAAACCTTGTGCTCTGTGAAAACTTAGAGGGGTGGGGTGTGAGGCAGGAGGAGGTTCAGGAGGGAGAGGACATGTGTATACCTATGGCTGATTCACATTGATATATGGCAGAAACCAACATAATATAGTAAAGCAATTACCCTCTGGTTAAAAATAAATTAATTAAGAAAATATGAAGTCATTAAAAAGTTAATTTACAAATATATTTATATTCCTAAAATTATAATATTTTATGTGCATCTAAAGGTCCAAATGTCTAAGTTCTTAAAAGAACATTCGAATAACACTAAAGAAAGACAAGTAGTTAATATTATAGAACACAAAACCCAAAATTATTAACTAAAATGTACAAAAATCGAAAAACTAGCTCTTATGTTTCAAAAAGCTAAAATAGCAAACTGACTTCCAAAACTACCAATATACAGACAGAGAATGGTGATGGGAGGAAACAAAGAGAATGGAATGGTTTTCTAAACAAATATAAATCATCAAAATTTAAAAAAAGAAAAGATATAAAAATAATATTTTTTAATTGAGGGTGAAAAAAAAATAGAAAAGCAGGTTAGAAATGTTGGGCAGAGTTAGAGTCTAACATAATCTGAATTGGGTCCCCTGAAGGAAGCAGAGAAAAAATTTGGCAAAGACAAAATTTGACAAAATAGTAGCAATTTTTATTTACATTTGTATATTTTCATTAAAACCATCACAGAAATCATAAGACAATTTGAAACTGCCTTCAAATTAGAGTAGCTAATAGTTTTAAGCTCAGCAACTTTTGTTACCATGATTCAATTCCCAATGATATACTGTAGGAAGCATGATCTTGGTACAATTTAATAAATTAAGCTCTGTGCTCTAAGGAGCCAACCTTAGTGTAAAAATTTCTGCTTTTGTTTACCTGCAGGATTATGCTAGTTCTGACCCCTGAGTCAGAAAAATATAACTTTAATCAGTTTCATAGACCAATTTAGAGAATAATATGCTAATACATGTTCTCCTTAGTGTGGTATGCACAAGGCAATATAGCAGCTGCCATATCTGGTTGAGTGTTGGTGTTTTTTGAAGGGATTAGTAAATTTTGATTGATTTTAAAAAGAGCAAAAAAAAAAAAATCACCAGTAAGACTGGAAAAATAGAAAGCACCAACAATTGAAATAACTGTATATTTATTTCTTAAAATGTAAGGAGTTAACCATAGGATATAATTTGAGAGAATTAATAGTAGGTGAATGTGTATTTATGTCATATTTGTTGGGGTTTTTTGGTTTGTTGTCAGTAATAGACAATGAAAAATTAAAAACAAAATAAAAATTATGCAGATGTTTACCTAAAGACACTGCCACTCCCAAGATGATACAGGATGAGCAGCACTCAGGGGGAGTGATGGAGGCACACACAGCTATGGGTCCTTCTCAGGGCAATGACCAAGAGGCTTCCCTTCTGGCTCTGATAAAAACCAAAAGAAGAACAAAAGGTCTAAAACTTTTTGATGAAATGTTCTTTTATTAGAAAATCTACTTTTAAAGCAAATACAGCCTTGATTAAATACATATTACTATCAGTAGTTGCATTCTTAAATATTAGAGAAAATCAACCATTTCCCATTGTTAAAACAACAGAAGTACTTTTAATGATCAAGTTTGCTGCCCAATAATGCTTACTTAAATATTTTGTGTAGTATTATAGTCAGTATTTAGACATAGCTTATGATTGTAATAGAAAACATTACACTTGTGGATAAGCTACATTTTGTGGATCAGAAATTAGGTGACCATGTTATCAACACAGACTAGTATTTACTATATGACAGGCATATAATCATAATTATTAATCAGCTTTTCATATACAATACAAATATAGACATCACATATAAGGTATGTGATCATTGTGCATCAGTTTCTTGTTTTCTTTGAGAATATTTAGTGAACATGTTTTCAATGCCAAAAAATACACCATTAAGCTATCTTTTACAATAGTCAGAAAATATTCATTATTTATTTAATAGACCATATTGCAGCACTTTGATTAATGCTGATTTTGTATTACATCTTCTCATTACTGTATAGAGCTTCTCCATCTTTGGCTGCAAAGAATATAATCAATCTGATTTCGGTGTTGACCATGTGGTGATGTCCATGTGTAGAGTCTTCTCTTGTGTTGTTGGAAGAGGGTGTTTGCTATGACCAGTGCGTTTTCCTGGCAAAACTCTATTAGTCTGCGGAATGAAGCAATTCCGCATCCCAAGGCCAAATTTGCCTGTTACTCCAGGTGTTTCTTGACTTCCTACTTTTGCATTCCAGTCCCCTATAATGAAAAGGACATCTGTTTTGAGCCCCAAACTATTTAGTTGTTGATATATCAAGGAGGTCAAGAAATTATTGGATGGTGTGATGGAGTTTGGGACAAGAAGTAAAGTATTTCAGACTGGCAAATTAGTGAAGACTTACAGAGAGGGAGAAAGAAAAGGGCAGATAGAAGAGAGAAGAAGGTTTCACTGGGGGTGGAGGTGGGACAATAGAAAAATATCCTGGTCTGATGGAAGGACAATCAGCAAACAGCCGAGAGGACTGTCCATCCCCCTGTTGTAAAGTTCAGGGACAGACTCTACAGTCTCCCTCAAAAAGATCTCTCTTAGCTTTTAGCAGGCTCAAAAAATTTTTTTGAAAATTCATGTGTTGCCTCATTTCTTCTCCTTCAGGCTTCTGAGGACCGTGGCGGCAGCCTTAAGGTGGGTCTGGAAGCTTATGCTCTCTCACCAGGTCCAGGGGGTGGAGGGCATGATGCGGATGGTGAGGCTTTCCCTGGGTGCTCAAACCCCTGCTCTGGGCTTACCCTTCTCTTCCTAAGATACCTGCAGGGTTGCTGGGGTACCCCACTGGCAGAGTTGTGGTCCTTGGTAGTGGGCTCTGGAGCCAGCTTGCTGGGTTTTGTAGTCCCAGCTGGCACTTCGCTTTCCCCTTCGGGCAAGGATACAGATGGTGGCACTCACTCTGTAGGGCTGCTGTGTATGGGGGTCAGGCTCAGCACATTGTCTGGGAAACGCTGTGCCTTTATGTTGCTCAGGACACAGGAAGAGCACTTCAGTGTGGCTGCCGAGCAAGAGGGGAGGAGCCTCAGCCTGTGACAGTCAGGGCTTTGCTTTGGCTCGTGCCTGTCCCCAGCTCGAACCTTAACCCAGTCTCTCAAGTGGCTGAGAGACACAGAGGCAACAGGCCTTAAGTGGATCACTTACTTCTTTGAGTTGGTTGGGGGCTGAGGTAGCTGGACCCCCCCACACCAGGCAGTCCTGACAGGAGCAGCCTGAGTCTTAAACCCTCCAGCCGTGATCCTTTCCTGTGTGCCCCTGACATTTAGGAAGGCATCTTCATGACCTTAGGGTTGGCTAGCTAGTTGAAGCGAAGCGAAGGGTAGAAACATGCCTCAGAGATGAAGTTAAAGGCAAAAAAGATCAAATGGTGTTTTTTAAATGAAGCAATTGAAAGAAAAAAAACAGCTTATAGGCATTTTGTCCTGTGCGCCTGACCCAGCTGTGATGAGGTCTGACCATTTTTCTCATTTCTTCCCTTTTTTTTCTCACCTGCTTTGTAGACAGTATATTATCTGGAATTATCTTATCTGTCATCATTGTGATAAGGATTCATGATTTCAGTGAGTAATAAGAGAGAGGACAAAATGATAACAATATGCACAGATTTGTTTCCCACAAAATCCTTTGGTTTCTGTTGCTATTTTTTGGGTTAAAATTAGTCATTTAGAAAAAGGAAGAAAGGAACAACTTTAGTTTATGGTACACTAAAAAGAAATACTGTAAAACACGAATTCCAAGCATTTAGCAAACCTACTTCACAGAATTTTTAAGTAGAAACAATCAATTAAATAGCTAATCTTTTTAATGACAACCAGTATGACTTATGAAAGACCTTAGGGATATAAAACTTACAGAAGATAGAAAATAAATAGATCAAAGAATGGCAGATAAATCATACTTTATGAGTATAGGTCTGTTTATCTCCTCTTGATGAATAACTTTTAACATAAATTCAAGGTTTTATAGAAAAACATAGCTGAAACCTCTTATCATTCTGTTTTTTCAGAAAGGTAGTATAGTGAGTAAGCAGTGGACACATTATATATTCTACCTGAGTGTCCTATTTCCCACCAATAAACCTTAGAGGCTACTGTCTGTTACACACACACACACACACACACACACACACACACACACACACACAGCCAATTAAGTATGTTTCTCCAAGATTCATCTGCATGTGGGTTGTAGCTGAGTATCCACTGAGGACATGAATATCCAGTGAGGATATTATATGTGGTTCCTGTTGACTAATGCTAATAAGTATTATAAGCACTTCTAAGTCCTTATTTACTGAATCTTAAAAGATTAGGATCTCGATAGTGTGCAACATTAAACATTTAGTTTTGTTTTTTTTTTTAATCTCAACTTAGTGTGTAAAGGACTTCCCTGGTGGCTCAGATGGAAAAGAATTGCCTGCAATGCAGAAGACCTGAGTTCAGTTCCTGGAAAAGGGAACGGCTACCCATTCCAGTATTCTTGCCTAGAGAATTCCATAGGCAGAGGAGCCTTGTGGGCTATAGTCCATGGGGTTGAAAAGAGTTGGACACACTGAGCGACTAACACGTTCATTTTCAGTGTGTAAAAGTGTTCCTATGAGATATATGTGATTATGACTCTGTCATAGGATGGACTTGTCTAAATCTGCTAATCTTTTTTTTAAAAATATACAATCATTAGCTTTATGTAATTATCCTTTGCCTTCTCAAGATATTAACCGTTGGAATCATTTGTAGCAGCAAAGCAAAGAGACCATAAGCTTGGACTCTGAAATCAGATTGGTAGGGTTCAAATCTCCATTAGGCTATCAATTTGCTCTGTGACCCTGGGCAAATTACTTACTTTCTGTGGGCTTCGGTTTCCTTATCGGCAAAAAAAAAAGGATAATAATATAGTGTTGTTGTGTACCCCAGTTTTCATTGCAGCACTGTTTATTTTTTTATTTTTATTTTTAGCACTGTTTATAATAGCCAGGACATGGAAGCAACCTAGATGTCCATCAGCAGACGAATGGTTAAGAAAGCTGTGGTACATATACATAATGGAGTATTACTCAGCCATTAAAAAGAATACATTTGAATCAGTTCTAATGAGGTGGATGAAACTGGAGCCGATTATACAGAGTGAAGTAAGCCAGAAAGAAAAACACCAATACAGTATACTAATGCATATATATGGAATTTAGAAAGATGGTAACGATAACCCTGTATGCAAGACAGCAAAAGAGACACAGATGTATAGAACAGTCTTTTGGACTCTGTGGGAGAGGATGAGGGTGGGATGATTTGGGAGAATGGCATTGAAACATTATAGTATCATATGTGAAACGAATCGCCAGTCCAGGTTCAATGCATGAGACAGGGTGCTCAGGGATGATGCACTGGGATGACCCAGAGGGATGGGATGGGGAGGGAGAAGGGAGGGGGTTTCGGAATGGGGGACACATGTACACTCATGGCTGATTCATGTCAATGCATGGCAAAAACCACTACAATATTGTAAAGTAACTGGGCTCCAATTAAAATAAATAAATTTGTATTAAAAAAGACTATAGCTATGAAAAAATAGTGTAGTGTTGTTAAGAAGAATGAAATATTAATATTTATAGTGCCAGTGCCAGTGTTCAGTCATGTCCAACTCTTCGTGGTCCTGTGGTCTGTGCTCTGTCCATGGAATTTCCCTAGGCAAGAATACTACAGTGGGTTGCCATTTTCTACTCCCGTCTTTATAGGGCCTGGCTCTATTGTAAACTATAATTGCTATAAAAATCTGAGAGTGAGATAACTAACCTTGCCAATGATTTGAAACAGATAAACAAAATACTTTTAACAATACCTTCATACTAACATACTAATAGCCGTTAATAGCTGTTAAAATGTTAGTAAAGTGTGCATTAGTCATGACACAGCTATTTAAGAGAAATATCTATGTAATTCATGACACACAGTAGATATTCAGTAAACACTAGCCATTTATTACTATTATTACATAATTCTATGATAATACAATAATAATAGTAAAATGTATCAGGAAAGAAATATACCTTGGATGATGTTTAAAGGGCACCCATTAGACTCAGCTCTTAGAGCTTTGAAAGAGCAGCTTATCGAGAGCACATTGCTTTCAAGTTCAGTAGAATTGTGGTGACTCACGCTGAGTACTGTTATGTTTGAAGGCCGTGTCATCAGTGTTCTTTGTGGCGGGGACCCTGGATGCGGGTTCCTGGGGGCTGTGTGAGTCAGTAGCAGGACAGGGACTTGAGGGTCTTGCCCTCTGGTGCTCTGTTCTCCTCACTGTTCCCACAGGTCCAGTTTCCAAGCAGCAGCCTTGGAGCTGTCTGCCTGGGCGGCTGGTGATGAGAACACCTAGTTGGGGAATAGGGAGCGGACAGTGTGGTAGTGGATGGTGGATTTTAAGCCGGTTATCTCCCTGGCTTTCTTGCTGACTCCCAGGTTCCCAAGCAACAGAGATGATGGCAGGAAGAACTGATGGAGCCATGTGAAAAAGGGTTCAGTCACTTATAAGCTATGTGACTGCTTAAACTTTCTGAGCCTTAGTTTCCTCGTGTGAAAATAGAATAATTTCTGACCCTCAGTTTAACTGAGAAATGTCTGTTGCTTTGCTCAGTGCCTGGCCCAGAGTAAGGGCTCCGTTAGCGTCCCTGGCAGGGTTCTGATGTCAGAGTCTATTGAGCGTATCCCCTAGGACACTAATGTATCTTTTCTTTACAGCTGCCCTTCAATAAGCTCTATGGTATCCTAAAATTTAATTAGGTTATTATGAAACTGTCTTCACTATACAACCCTAAAAGGTTTTTTCCATTTCTCTAATGCTGTATATTTTAGAGCTAAAATGTTCCCAGTAGATGTAGCTCTAAAGGAATAAGCTCTCTGATGACAAGACCCAGGCTTCGTTCAGGGGAATGGCCCTTGAGATGCAGTCGGCGGGTATTATCAACACCCATTTCAGCGGGACTGTCTGATCCCTAGGAAATGAGACCTTAGCCATCTCTTCCTGGAGGCATCAAATCTATATTTTCTGGTTCTTGTGATGAAGTTCATGCTGTGCCGCATTGAAAGTCCAGTGCTAGGTCATGTATGATGTCACCTGGTGCCCATGGTCACGCACTGACATCGCTGAAAACTCTGGTCACACCAAATGTTCTGGGTGGCAGAGGCCCGGCCTTCCCTGAGGCTGACTCAGGAGGGTTTTGGCAGGAGCTCCAGAGCAAGGGCCCAGCACAGACTCCCATGGGAAACAGCCTGGGAGTGAGGGACCAGGAGTTGAAGATCTCAGAATAAAGCCAGAATTGTACCTGTTGGGTAGTTTGTGTCTCCATTTGTGGAAGCCCACTGACGTGCGTATGTGTGTGTACATGCCTGTAAGGGAGGTGCGATGAGGAGGGAGAGGAAGGCACAGGTTTCTCTTTGCATTCAGTCCATTTTCCAAAGGCTTGCCTGGAGGCTGGGTGGGGAAAGAACTCAGGAACAGGAATGCAACAGCAAAGGGGCCCTGAGATGCTGCTGGACATACCAGGTGTGTGGGAGAACCCGCTCCTGCTCGGCTGTGGCCAGGTAAGGGGTGACTGGCTTCGGACAGTACAAGCCCCAGACGTCAGGGGAGTGGGCGATGGATGGGGGCATGGAGGAGGGCTGCTGTCCTGAAGGCTGATCTTCTGACTCCATTCATCATTCAGAACCATGATTCTTGAGAGGCTCTGTGTGCGGTGCTCTTCCACTCAGACTGGAACCCGGTCCTTACTGAGTCTGCAGTCTAAGGAGGAAGACAGACCTTTGACAAGGAGACAGGTAAATCCATTTCAGACAGTGACAAGTGCTCTGAAGCAAATGGCGTTCTGTAATTGAGAGTAACAGAGGGCGGCTATTTTAAGTGGCCATTGAGGTGACATTAGAACAAAAGACATAGAGGAGGAGAAGAAACCACTCAGGAGTAGGTGAGGGTCAAGGGGAGTGGCCTGAAGTGAGCTGAGTGGAGGCCTGCAGCCTATAGGTGCTCAAAGGACCAGTAAATGTGGGTGCAGAGGGCAGCAAGGAGCAGATCACTCTGCGTCTCCCCCCCATATTTGAATTTCTCATTGTCCTTATTTTACTTTTTAGAAATTTTATTGGAGTATAGTTGTGTTAGTGTCTGGTGTGTGGCAAAACGAATCAGCCATACACGGATATTTGGGTGTGTGTGTGCTCAGTTGCTCAGTCATGTTTGACTCTTTGTGACCCTATGGACTGTAGCCGCCCGGTTTCCCCTGTCCTTGGGATTCTCCAGGCAAGAATACTGGAGTGGGCTGCCATTTCCTCTTCCAACATATACATATATCCCCTCCCTTCTCGACTTCCTCCCCATTCAGGTCACTGCATACATCAAGTAGAGTTCTCTGTGCTGTACGGCATGTTCCCAACAGTGGTCTATTTTATAACAGCTGTTCTATTTTATAGCTTCCCTGGTGCTCAGATGGTAAGGAATCTTCCTGCAATGCGAGAGACCTGGGTTTGATACTTGGATTGGAAAGATCCTTTGGAGAAGGGAATTCATCTACCCACTCCAGTACTCTTGCCTGGAGAATTCCATGGCCAGAGGAGCCTGGCAGGCTACAGTTCATGGGGTTGCAAGGAGTCAAACACAACTAAGTGACTAACTCTTTCACTTTTTCATCAATAATAGTGTGTATGTGTCAATCCCAGTCTCCCAACTCCTCCCACCCTCCTCCCGTTTCCCCCTTGGTATCCATATATTTGTTCTCTATGTCTGTGTCTCCATTTCTGCTTTGCAAATAAAATCATCTCTACATTCCATGTCTTGTAGACTGTGAAAAGAATTAGGAATTCATTCTAAGTGCAAAATAATTCTTCAAGGGATCTGAGCAGGGGCAAAATAACTCAGTTTATGTTTAAAAAGGACCCCCACGGCTGCTCTGCTGGAGCATGGGATCTGAGCTAGAAGCGCAGCTACCAAGGTCCAGTTTGTAGCATTCTGTGCTTTTCTTTCTTACAGCTCATCTCACACTGTTTTGAAATTGTTTCATGTATCCTCTTCCTATCTCCAGTAGCTTAGCCATGGCTTCAGGGCAAATAAGTGTTTATAATTCTCCACCAGCAGCCTTGCATGCATGAGGGCTCAATAATTGTTTCCTAATTAAATAAACTACAATGAATCTTCCAAGAAGGGGGTGCATACTGTCTCCAAGAATGTCTGCTTTGAAGGAACTTGTTAGGGAGAAAAAGATTTTACCTGTTAGATTCAGTGGTTGGGTGTCTGCAAATTTGACTGACATCAGACATATCAACACGATTAAAAACACACATTTTTATTAATATTTACATGCATGGGAGTTCACAGAAAAGAAGTGAAACTCAGAGAAGCAAGTAGATATGGTAGCTTTATGCCCTTTTTTAACAGAAGAAAGAGAGTTTGGGCTTCAGGGGACAATAAATTTTAAGAAAGTGACTGGGAAATACATGGAGAAAACTTACAGAAGATAAAGGCCATTTTGGTAAGTTTGTCTCTGCAGACTCATCTTGGTGCCGTCTCTCAGTCTTCAGTGTTAAAGGTCACGCTTCTCTTCTAGTACAGAAAAAAATTATTTTCTGCTTTTAGGCAGATAAGGGAGGGACAGAGAATTCTTTCTGTGTCTGTTGATTCTCTTCAGCTCAAACTCTTATTGAAATAAACCTTAGGCTAAAGTACTTATTTGGGGGTGGGGGTAGTATACTCTGATCTCCTTTCAGGTGTATTTGCACACAAAAGCTTTAATTTTAAACAATCAGTTGTAGCTAACTCAAAAAGACATAAATACCCCAATGATCATAGCAGTATTATTTATAATAGTCAAGATATGGAAACAACCTATGTAACCACCAATGGATGAATGGATAAAGAAGCGGTGATATATTCAGAAATAGAATATTACTTAGCCATAAAAAGATGAAATCTTCTATCTGCCACAACATGGATGGACCCTGAGGGTGTTTATGCTAAAGTGAAATAAGTCAGACAGAGAAAGATGTACACTGTATTGTTTTACTCACGTGGGATATAAAAGCAAACAAAATAATAAACCAAACCAAACAAAAACAAATACAGACATGGAGGACAGAGTAGTGGTTATCAGATGGGGAAAAGGTGGAGGGTTCGGAGGGCAAAAGAGCTAAAGGGTTTCAACTGTATAGTGGTGGATGGAAACTGAATTTTTGGTGGTGAACATGCTGTAGTGTATACAGAAGTAGAAATATAATGTTGTACCCATGAAAATCATATAATGTTGTAAATCAATACTACCTTGATAAAAATAAATTAACAAAAAAATCAGTTATCTTAGTTAATAGTCATGCCCCTTCACTTCTGGGCCAGGGAATCTGAATCAGAGGTGTGTGTCTCGGTAAAGAGATACAGAGTAGAGAAGTTTAATAAAAAGTTGCCTAACCATAGATGGGATGTCATTCCCTCAAGAAAACTTGTTCTATAATGTGGGAACTCAGATTAAGCACTGTTTAGCTTGTCCAGAACGGAATGGCAACCCACTCCAGTATTCTTGCCTGGAGAATTCTATAGACAGAGGAGCCTGGCAAGCTACAGTCGATAGAGCTGCAAAGAGTCAGACATGACTGAGCGATTAACTTTATCACTAACCTCAAGGCCTTACATAGAGTGGCTGGAGGTAGAAGTCACTACCTGTTAGCAAATTAAACTGCATGTTCTGGAAGATGGTGAGCCATGACTGGGGCTGCTTTATGGAGTGCAGAGTCCACCAAGATGGAAAATACAATTTCAGAATGGCTGTGGGTGCTGGAGGCAAGATAGGGCTTTGTAGAGAGAGGCTGGGAGAAAGTGCCTTGGGTGACACTTTTGGGTTTCTGGGTGATGTTTTGTATCTGAAGAGGATGAAAAGATAAATGATACACAGTCTCTTCCCTAAGGGTAATTCTGTCTGGAGACTCGATGCAGACTGCTAAGGTGTGGTGTTTTCACAGCCTGATGAGCTGAGTGGCAGATGATACAGTAGATTCAGTAATACATGGTATATACCTCAGGTATGTGGGGAGAGAGACAAATTCAGAGGCAACAGGAATCACTGGAGCTTTGGTAAATGCTGGAGGAAAGGGCTATGATGGGAGGAGCCTTTCTTTAAAATCTGTGCTCAATATGTGGAAAGAACATGTATTTGCTAGTTGCAGATAAACAAAAAGGATTTAGAATTAAGTTAGATATTTGGAGGAGCTCTCCAACTGTAAGTGTTCTGAGATTATTTGATTCAGTTACAAAGGAATGCCAATGGTGGCCTTTTCTGATTGGGAATTTATGGAGTGCCTTGTATGTACCAGCCCCTGTGCAAGTGCTCTGTACATGTTGTGTTGCCACTGTAACTCTTGGGGGAGGTGCTTTTATGTCCATTTTATGGGTGTGGAGTCTGGGGACAGTCTAGTTTTCTAGTGTCATGCTAGACACTAGGTAAGTGTCTGGCTTTAGCTCCTGTGCTTTCCCCATACACCACATGCTCTTATTGGTGATCTTAATAAATAGGCTCAACAGTGATCTTTCGGGGGCTCAGTTATTCCTCTTCTTATTTTTGTTGGGTTTCTTCTGAAGTCCTGGACCCAGTAGCACATCCTTGTCTAAGACCTGGGCTCAGAGTTACACTAGGGTTGGCCTCAGGCTCAGTGTTACCCATTTTGGTGATGGAGATATTCCCATCAATGCTTCCCTGTAACCAGTCTTATTAAATGCAATTAAAGACACATGGGTAGGGACTTTCTGGTGGTACAGTGGATAAGAATCCACCTGCCAAGACAGGGGACACGGATTCGATCCCTGGTCCGGGGAGATTCCATGTGCCTCAGAGCCACTAAGCCCGTGTGCCACAACTATTGAGCCCGTGTTCTGGAGCCCTTGAGCCACAATTACTGAGGCCCGCCTGCCACAGAGCCTGTGCCCTCCTGTGCAACAAGAGAAGCCATTGCAATGAGAAGCCTGTGTACCGCAGCTAGAGCGTAGCCCCCACTCACTGCAGCTAGAGATGTGCCCGAGCAGCAAGCAAGACCCAGCACAATGAATGAATGAATGAATGACACAAAGGTGTATGTGAGAATCACCTCTCTGCCCCATATTGACTCAGGCCTGTGTTAACCAGGTGATGCACTCAAGCTCCGTTGACCTATTCATTCTTTCCTTAATTTTGTTGGTTTATCCATGAAAGAAAGAGATAAACAAGTCATCTGAGGACCCAGTGTAGGAAATGGTGAGTGGGAAGAAAGGCTGCTGCCTTGTGTACCTTCAAAGAGTTTCATGTTAAATAAATTGTCAGCACTTTAAAATCAGTAAGTTTCTTGTAAAAACCCAAATTTCCATCTCTATTGAAAACCCAGAAGTTCTGCCTCTTTCTGTTGCCTTGTATATGGCCCTCTTTTACCTTACTGGCCATCCTAGATATCTGAGTTTGTAACCCCAAGATAGAACACAGCTAATTGACCCCAAGCCTACTTTAGTGCGTAGGCCACTTGATCATTTGAAGAGTGAGATATGTTCGGTTTCTGCCTGGGGAGCTTGCATGTATTTATTTATCTTGAAGTATAGTTGATTTACAGCTTTATTAGAGAAATGCAAATCAAAACTACAGTGAGGTACCGCCCCACAAATGCCAGAGAGGGTATGGGGAAAAGGGAACCCTCCTATACTGTTGGTGGGAATGTAATTTCTTGCAACCACTATGGAAAACAGTAGTTTTTTCCTCAGAAAACTAAAAATACAGTTACCATGTGATGCAGCAGTCTCACTTCTGGGCATATACCCAGACAAAACTATAATTCAGAAAGATACACATACTTCTCTGTTCATAGCAGCACTCTTCACAGCAGCCCAAACACGGAAACAACCTAAATATCCATTGACAGGTGTTTGGGGAGCTTTTAAATGGCCCTTGCCTGGGCAGCATCCCAGGCTGATTCAATCAGAGTCTGAGGATAGGTAAGTATTGCTTGAATAGCTCCCCAGGGGGTTCTAATCCCCAGCCAGGTTAAAAATCTCCACTTTGGGTTTGCCCACAAGTAGCACTCCAGGCTCAGGTCTCTATGTCAGACAAGTGGGCTCATGAAGTCTTGCATCAACGTTGGTGTTTTTACCTGTCTCCCAGCACCTCTGGGTTAGCCCTGTTCACCTCATCTTGATTTACTGATGTGTAATTGGGCTCTTTACACTTAAAAAAATTTTTTTTAATTTATTTGTCTGTGGCTGGGTCTTAGTTGTGGCATGTGGGATCTGCCTGACCCCTGCAGGGATAGAACCCAGGCCCCCTGCATTGGGACCACAGAGCCTTGGCTACTGGGCCAGCAGAGAAGTCCTGGGCACTTCTGATTTTTATGTTTGCACCTCCAGAGCTTAGATTTTATAGAATTCTGGAGAAAGAGAGATGAGAAAGAACAAAGAATTATTTCAGTCTTTCTTTGAAATGCTTGAACATCAAGACTGTCTTATGGAAATATTAAGATTCCTAGGAAACAGGAAACATTTTGAAGCTACTTGCTCTTTTATGTTCAGCCTTGCTTCAGAAGCAAAACATAATAAAAAATACAATAAGCTTGACAGGTTTCATTAAAGTCCTTTTAATTCCCAGAGGAGAAATTTCATTAGCAAACCCTGGAGGACATAGGCTTCTGTGCATATCTTGTGGCTGCTGTGGGCAAAGCTACAGCTATCATCCATTCCAAACCCCACTGCAGGGCGCTGGACAAAGGCCATGTCCATCAGCAATGTCTTCATCCGTGGCGACCCGGGCCAAGAGAGCAAATGGCAGAAGATGACATTTGCGTCTGGATACAAAGCATCATAAATGCCCGTCACTGTGGCTCCACAGGGTTCCTCCTTAGTCAGGCGTGGGGCGAGGGGGCAGGCAGGGTGTTTGTGTCTGTATAGACCAGGATCTTTACTATTCCATCGGCTAAAAGGCCCTAAAGGCCTCTCCCTTCTACCCGGCATTAAGGTCTCTGTCATAACACGGCCAGTGCCAGTTCATGTTTGGAAAGTCAAAGCTTGCTCTTGGACGCTTAACTGGCTATCTTTGCAGCTTTCAATGGAAAAATGACTTGGTTTCTCAGGGAGCAAAGGGGATTTTGACCATTAGGGACTATCTTTTACCAAATTTAAAAATTATTTTAGAATTCAAATTTTACTTTCTCCTTCTCTCTTGCTCTCTCTTTTTCACCAATCTCCTTAAAAAAAAAATGATCAAGTTGATAAAACAAGACGGAAGGAAGGTGTAAATAAAAAAGCACTAGCTTTTCCAGATGATTTGTGTCCAGCTTCCTTCCCACTTGACTGGGGACTTGGATCCAGTTGCTTAAACTATCAATGGTATTGCCTGCAGAATTGGGAACACAGTATCAGCTCAAGATGAATATAAATAAGTCTTTCTTCAAGGTTTAATGACTTATTATATCTTGGGGGCTTATCTCTGCATGTCAGGTGGTCTCGGAGGCCCTTTGGGTGTGTTCATGACTCTTAGATGAGGGGACCATGAAAGTCTTTGCTGAACTGGCAGTAACTTGACTCTATCCATCAATACTGGGGACTCAGAGTCTATATGGCTATTGAGCTATTCTTGTATGAGGAAAGTGTGTTGGAATCCTGAAATACTTGGCCTTGGAGATCTTTGTAGGGCAAAGCATGTACCCTGACACCTCACTAGAGGATGCAAAGATCCCCTGAGCAGTGCTCCTCAACCAGGGGTTATAACAGGTCATAGCAGAGTCACTTGGGGGAACTTTTCCCAATGATGCTAGCATTCCCTAAAGAAGCCTCAGTTTGGCCAATGCTAAAAACACTGTCCCCTTCTTTTCTGCTCAGATATTACACCCTGAAAAGCCTAGCTCATATCATGACCTACCTTTCCAATTGCTCCAACCTAAAGAGCTTGCTTTCTCTGCACATCTTGTACACTCATTGTCTAGATGATTTATTTGGCAATTCAATTAGCAATTGATGGATAGCTTCTATTTCAGTTGAATGCAATTTGTCTTATATTGCTATTTAATTTTTTACTTATCTCTAGTGGAAATAATACTGATTTGAATTTAATTTTTAAAAAATTTTTAAAATGTTCTGGGAAATATTGGTATATACTCAACATTATATATGAAAGGATACTATAACTCATGAATGAATATGATCATTTCAGATAGAATTTTCCAACTAGCTTTAGAAAACGGAAACAATTGTTTTTGTTTTGGGTGTGTGTTTTTTGGCTGTAAGTGGTTTTTTTCTCTAGTTGTAGCATATAGAAGCTTCTCTGGTTACAGAGCTCAAGCTTAGTTGCCCTGAGACATGTGGGATCTTATTTTCCCCAACCAGAGACCCAACTCGCATCCCATTAAAATGTGGATTCATAACCACTGGACTACCAGGGAAGTCTTGGCCTGAATTTTAATACTGGCTTGACTTCTGATTGTATATTCTAGACAAGGTATTTAGACTTCTTGGGCTTCAGAACCCAGTTGCACAATTTGTGTTAATTTTTTTGTACAGTAATTGTGGTAGACAGTTTATAACATGGTTCCCAGTGGTCCCTGCCTCTTGAGAGTCACACATTTATGTAACCCCTGCCCTTGAGTGTGGGCAGCACCTAGTAAATAGAATTTGACATTTGATAGAACAGAAAAATGATGGAATGTCACATCTGTGATTAGGTTAGGACAGACTGAGCCTGTTCTTTTGCTGGCATTCTCTCTCCCAGGCTCATCTCTCACATTCATTCTGATGGAGACGGCTACCTTGAGAGAATTGAGAGTGGCCCCTGGTCAAAAGCCAGCAAGTAATGGAGACCTCAGTGCAACAGCCTGTAAGGAAGTGGATCTTGCCAGCATCCACTGAGTTATCTTGGAAGTGAATCCTGCTCTAGTTGAGCCTTGAGATGACTGCCGCCCCAGTCAACTTGTGATTGCAGCCTTCTGAGAGACCCTGGGCTGACCCCTTGACTGTGGCCCTGTGGCAAACCCTAAAGGACCTTGCTAAGCCATACCTGCGTTCCTGATCCATGGACATGGTGACATAATAAACATGGATTCTTTTAGGCCGCTAAGCTTTGGAGTAATTTCCTTATAGTGATAGACTACTAATACTGTCTATGAGATATTTTGATGGGTATGGTAGTCTATCGGAACTGATCAGACTAAGCTAAATTATGCTGTAATAACAAATAACCTCCAAAGTTCAGTGGCTCATATCTATAAAAGTTTATTTCCTTTTCAGACTACATGTCCGTGGAAGGTTGATTATAGTTGTACTCAACATTTCCCTCCTTCCAAAACCCTCCATAACCCAGGCTGACAGAGCCACTCCACTTTAGAACGTTGCTAATCACCATGGAAGAGGAAGGAGAAGGCAAGGGCACCCACTCCAGTCCTCTTGCCTGGAAATCCCACAGATGGAGGGGCCTGGAAGGCTGCAGTCTTTGGGGTTGCTAGGAGTCGGACACAACTGAGCGACTTTCCTTTCACTTTTCTCTTTCATGCATTGGAGAAGGAAATGGCAACCCACTCCAGTGTTCT
>SJYC01129385.1:0-43519 GCA_006408675.1 Madoqua kirkii | reverse complement strand
CCTGGAAGGCTGCAGTCTTTGGGGTTGCTAGGAGTCGGACACAACTGAGCGACTTTCCTTTCACTTTTCTCTTTCATGCATTGGAGAAGGAAATGGCAACCCACTCCAGTGTTCTTGCCTGGAGAATCCCAGGAACGGAGGAGTCTGGTGGGCTGCCATCTCTGGGGTTGTGCAGAGTCGGATACAACAGAAGCAACTTAGCAGCAGCAGCGTGGAAGAGGAAAATGAGGCCAAGTATACCCTGACTTTAAAAACTTTCTCATGAAAACAACCCAACATACTTCTGCCTAGTATTTTACTGGCCAAAAGCGAGTCACGTGGCCATGCATGAGGCCCACAGCAGGACCCAAAGTATAATCCTTTCCCGCAGTGGCACTAAATAGTAGTGAACTAAAACACAGTGCATAATATACCATCAGAGGGAGTGGTAGCCACAGACTGCTGTGATAAACAAAGAAGGGAAGTAATAGCTCACATCCTCAGATGAACTGGAGTAGAGGCCCCAGGGCCAAAGAGAGGAAAATACTACTACAGAGCCATCCTTCTCTGAGAAGTTTGGAAAATTAGGGGAATACAGGGCACTGAAAAAAATTGAGGATTTTTAAAAGCATGTTCATAATCTTCATTGTTGTCTAACATCTTCCTAAAACAGTGAACTTTCTGGCAAGTTCAACTTTAAGACATGCCCTTCTGGCACAACTATTCTGATTGGATTGCCTTCCCTAAAGTCCCTAAGCTTCCTTTGTATAGAAATATAAGAACCTGCCTTGTCTATAATCCTGTTCATCTGGATTTTTAAGCAACTATCTTCCAGCTATCATTAACAGGAGAGGAAATCTTTGACATGTTACCTTGGGCAAGCTCACGGTTCTCTGGATTTCAGTCTTCTCAAAACCCACTCTAATCTCTCCTTCCTGAGTAATAAGCGCAATCCCCATGGACATCCTGCAAGTGATGGGGGAGCTTAAGGAATGATCGCTAGCTCATCCATCTCAGAGGCTGCCAGACTGGCTTTAGAGAGGCAGTTTGAGGAGAAAAACAGAGGCCTGATGGTCAATACGTCTAGCTTGCAGAGCAGGAGAAGTGGGGTCTGACTTAGTTAGTAACCAAGCCAATGTGATGAATCTACTTTTCAAAGCAGAGGCAACTTCTCTTGATATACTGTAAAGAAATGTCAGGACCAGAGAACTTCTAAAAAGGAGAGGAGAAACTTGTTGAAGATCTTTCTTCCTATAAAATATACTTTTGCCCTCAGGCCCTGCCTCTTTGGATCATGCCAGATGGTATACTATTTCTCCTGAGGTTATAGTTTATGTCAAAAGAAATAGACTTCACTTCAATGAGTTCTGAAGGAGGCAAAGAAGAGTTTCAGAACAGTGGTTTTAAAAGTGACCTTAGATGCCACCTAAGCCAATCCCCTGTCCAGCACAGGAGTCACATATTCACATCTCCATGATTTGTAGACTGGTGATCAGGGGCAGGTTTTAAACTTCTCAAGAATTTTTTTAGGATTGATCGTATCCCAGTTCTCTTTCCATATTGCACCATGGAGAGTGTGAGGGGGAAGTAATGAAGTCCATAATGGAGCTGATAGCCTTCTCCCTAGTGACCCAGCCAGTTCTGCATCTGGGAAAATTTTTTTCATTTTGCAACTGAAATACCCTTAGTTGTAGGGAGGAAATGTTGAGAGAGGCCATAGTCTGAACCTTAAAAATCCTATTTCTGAAACTGACTACTATGAAACAATTTTACCTCCGTTGGCACATTTTTTTCTCCTTACACAAGGGTAAAAATGGTGTTTCTGGATAGTAAATTGATAACACTTTTATGCTGCTTGGATGAACCTGTTCTGTAATAGATTGTGTATTGTACTTTATTGGATGGTCGTCTTGTTCATGTCTAAAGGTAATCTTTCATTTCATAGCATTTCCTCTCCTCCTCTGTGTGTCAGGCACCATGCTACATACTGAGAACACACAGGTGATTAGATAAATCCCCTGCCCTCAAAGATCTTGTCTAGCAAGTAAGATAGACGCTTTAATAAGTATATATAGAGAACTCCACGGAAACAAAGGCAAGGCGAATCTGGTGGTGTGATGGAGCAGTGGAGGGGAAGGCTTCAGGTAGGTATATCTCAAAGCATGAGCTTTCTAGATGCTCAAGGTGTGGTCCATAAGGAAGGACATGGACAGAGGCAGAGGCATAACCATGCAGAGAGTGTGTGGCAGTCACCAATGCATTCTAGGTGCCTGGGACATTGCACTTCTTATTTCGTCCCTTTTACTTTGGTGGAGCCACATGACTAGTTTAGGATAGTCAGTTGGAAACAAAAATGAAATATATCACTTCTGGGCCAAAGCTTTTAATAGCTTGTTCGAGACTGTCCAAAGCTCTTTTGTTCTTCTGGAACACACTGGCCACATCAGAAATGATGACTGTTCAGTCTGTCTGGGTCCTTCAGTGGCCGTGGGAAACAGAGCACTCCATCAACCCTTGATGCACATGGGTTTTGAGAAATAGATCAGCTTTTTTCAAGTCACTGAGATTTTGGACTGCTTGTTACTTACTATAGCCTAGTCTATTTCTCTAATTCAGTGCAAAATTAAGAAGCAAATATGGTGTGCCTAAAATATACAATACAGGATACCTGATGGACTTGTTGGGAATGGAGGAAAATGAGGTTGAAAATATGGGCAGGACCAAATTATGAGAAACTCTGTTACTATTGCTGGGAAGCTAACTAGATTCAAATTGTTCCAGTAAGTCAGAGTCTGCTGCTTTAATGCTAACACTATATTCCCTGTTGGGAGTTTCTTTGGTGGCTCAGTGGGTAAAGAATCCACCTGCCAATGCAGGGGACATGGGTTTGATCCCTGAGTCAGGAAGATTGCCTGGAGAAGGAAATGGCAACCCACCCCAGTATTCTTACCTGGGAAATCCCAGGAACAGAGGAGCTTGCCAGGCTACAGTCCCTTGGGTGGCAAAGAGTCAGATATGGCTTAGTGACTAAACAACAAACTATCTTTCCTGTAAGCTTAGGAAGTCTGGATCCAGAAGAGCTAGAGGAGAAGCTGGGATGGATGTGGCCCAGGGAGTGTGGACTGGGTGTGGCATTCCATCTGTTGCATCCCAGGTGTGCTGTGCAAGAGAGCAGAGAAAAATGGGTTTGTCCTGGACAAGTATCTCTTCATCAGTGATTCCTTCCTGTATCCTACTTAACAAGCTAGACCTTTCAGGTCAGGAAGCTTGCGTTTGTGTTAGCATTTTAAAAATTTGAATCGAGTCCACTCATTCTCCTGCTTCCTGTTCACTGGATCCAAATCTGGAACTGTTTGTTGCTGCTTTGGATTTTCTTTTTCTGCTCTGCTGTTCCTTTTTAGTCTTGTTTCCCATCACACATTGCCACCTCTCACATTCTCCATGCAGCCTACTCACCAGCAAAGCAGACTGGCCAGTGTCCCCCAAGATGTCCTTGCCCCTGTAACTTCATTTACACAGCCCCTTTGCATCCAAGGCCTCAGAGTGGGATGTTTGTTATCACCGAAATTCTACCCACCCTCTAGGATCTAGCAGTGCATTTGCCATTTTTTTTTCCATGAAGCTTCCAGTCTTTAGAGGGAATTAATCTCCGACTTCTCTGGGCTTCTCCTTCTCTGTTAGGACCCTGACTTCACTGAGATGTTGTGTTAGGGGTATTTGTGGGCACGACCAGACCCAAAGATCAAGGGCAAGAACTTTGTCTTGATTATCTTGATTATCCTCCTAGGACTTGGCAGTGCTGTGAACATACTGGGCATTCATATTTTAAAAAATTGGAAACCTTGAAATTGGAGGCCTTTTAACTGAAAGCATAAAAAAATTAATGGAAAGCTTCGTCTAATTTCCTCTGCTTTATTTCTTTGGAGGCTGTCTGTTAGGCACATCTTCTTCCCTACTACACCTCCCAGTTTAGCACCAACACCAAATGTCCTTCTCTGAAAGATTATTTTCTTTCAGATAGTGATAAAGATGCTTAGTCAGAACAGAGTGAACATCAGCTCCTTTGGAAGAAAGGCTGTGCACTGAAAGTCAGTAAACAGAAGATGAAAGTGGAAAGAAATCTCCCTTCTGGGGGCAGGGAGGATGGAGAGCAGACAATGTTAGGCACATCTTCTTCCCTACTACACCTCCCAGTTTAGCACCAACACCAAATGTCCTTCTCTGAAAGATTATTTTCTTTCAGATAGTGATAAAGATGCTTAGTCAGAACAGAGTGAACATCAGCTCCTTTGGAAGAAAGGCTGTGCACTGAAAGTCAGTAAACAGAAGATGAAAGTGGAAAGAAATCTCCCTTCTGGGGGCAGGGAGGATGGAGAGCAGACAATATAGAGAAGCAAGTGTGCCCCCCAAACCCCTGAGAGATTATAAATGTGTACAGAAAACAACAGAGTGACGTTTAACTTGAGGGAGGGGAGTTGTAGCAAACTCAGATAAAAAAAAAAACTTAAATACATATATTTAAGAATTTAAGGTAGCATGTAAATGAGGTATTCTAAGCTTTAGAGGAAAGATAGTCCCAGATAAGATTTTAGCCCATCCTTCTGCAAAGATGGGGATATTCCCTATGTAGTACTTTCTCTCTATCCAGACACAAACAATAGCTTTTCCTTTGTGCCACTCCTATTGGAAAGATGGCTCAAAAGTTCAAGCCCCGCTAATGGGTTGGTGCTATCCTCTTCATGTAAGAAAGTGCTACATTGGGAATATCCCATCTTTGCAGAAGGATTGGCTAAAATCTTATTTGGGACTATTTTTCTTCTAAAGCTTAGAATAGCTTTATCACTGGAGATGGGTTTTGCAATGAGTGTCCATATGTGCTTGTAAGGTATGAATGGCAATATGTGGCACTACTGAAGTTTTATTGTGTAGAATTGCAAAGTATGTATGAAAGGTGGAGCTAGGAGAGGTGTTAGATTAATTTTCAAGTTGTGTTTATCCCAAAGGGAAGTATTTTGATGCTGTTAATATGTGTGCTACTTATTAAGGAAGATATTACTTTAAAAAATTATCATTTATTTAGCTGCATCAGGTCTTGGTTGCAGCATGCAGAATCTTTTTTATTGTGGCATGCAGGATCTTTAGTTGTGGCATGTGAATGCTTAGTTGCTGCATGTGGGATCTAATTCTATGACCAGGGATGAAACTCGGGCCCCTTGCCTTGGGTGTGTGGAGTCTTAAGCACTGGACCAAATCCTGAGATATTACTTCTTGAATTGCTTTCCAGTGTGCATTTGAGTAGCCATTAAATAACTTGATAAATGAAACAACGTATTATGTATTAACTAGCCTAATGACACAGATCATCTGCTAAATGATAAATCTGTGGGAGAATAAATTGGTAGATACTTTAGATGGGGTGATCAGGATTGAAACTGAGATTTTAATGACAGGAAATAGTCATTTTGGGGATAAAGGAAGAACTTTCTAGGCAAGGTAAGTGTAAAGGCCTCAAAGTAGAAATGAGCTTGGCTTGTGAGAAGACCAAAAAGAAGGCTACTGAGGCTGGAGTGGAGGGGCCTGTGCTCTCCAGTAAGACATGTGGTTGGAGAGGGGTACAGATCAAGTGCTTTGTAAGTTAGGATAAAGAATTTAGATTCAGTGCTTAGTGTGAGGGGGCTTTCCAGGTGGCACTAGTGGAAAAGAATCTGCCTGCCAACACAGGAGACATAAGAGATGCAGGTTTGAACCCTGGGTGGGGAAGATGCCCTGGAGACGGGCATGGCAACCCACTCCAGTATCCCTGCCTGGAGAAGCCCATGAACAGAAGAGCCTCATGGGCTCCAGTCCATAGGGTCAAAAAGGGTTGGACATGACTGAAGTGACTTAGTACGCACGCTTAGTATGGAAAGTAATAGGAAGCCATTAGTGTACTTTAAGGGGAAGAACACTCTGCTTGGGGGTGACTTATGGATTAGAGGAAAGCAAGAGAAGATGGGGTGGCAGCTGGGGGTAAGCATGAAATAGGTTGGGACAGCTGTCCAGAACTGGGGTGGTAGCAATGGGGCTGGGCAAGAGTGGATAGATTCGGGAGCAGTTAACAGAAAGTGGGTGTGGTGAAAGAAGAAGCCAGATGGGCAGACAGGTGGGATAAGTCTCTAGGGAAGTAGGCAAACATCTCCTATAGGAATTTCATTTCCATTTAGACTGTAGGAACTCCAATCTCTGAAAAAACTTTCTTCTGCAGTCACTGAGGACCTGGCTCACCACTGACTCTGATCTTTGAAGATAATTCCATAATTAAGTTGTTGTATTTCCCCCACCCTCTTTGCTTTCTCTCTAGTCAGACTTCTTAGATTTCACGGGTGGGCAGTGGGTAAGAGGGGTTCCAAGGATGGCTGTATTTGACCTGAGAAAAACTGAGATACTGCCCACAGTCATTTATCTGGTCAGCCTCAAATTCCAAAGGAAAGGCTTGGCGCTAACTGTGCTAAGGGCCAGGGGTTTTACATACCTAATCTATCATTCCATTCTCTTGAAAACATTGTGAGGTACATTTTAAAATTCCACTTTTCCAAAACAAAACAAAAAACGGGTGAAGATCAGATATGTTTTTCATTTTGCCCAAAGTCACACAGTCCTGGTAGAGCCAGGACTGAAGCCAGAATCTGGCACCCCACACTCACCACGTAGCTGCTGAGTTGGGGTTAGTCTATTTTCCTTTTCTTCTCATTACCACACAGACTCCATCAAAGAATCCAGTGGGAGGAAGGCCATGATTTCTCTCTCTCTCTCTTTTTACGGACTGTATTTGCCTCCCTTCCACCACAGAGTACCTAGTAAGGTGCTCAGCAAACGTTAGACCCTGGAGGCAACGCCGTCTTCCTGGTGCCGCACACGGGGCTGGGGTAAGGAGTAAGGCAGTGCCGTGAGGTGGATCCTGCTGCTGCCACCGCTGCTAGGTGATGGGGAGGGATGCTTTAGTCTGTGCCTTGACTCGAAGGCATTTTCCATTTCCTAGTCCCCTCCCGCTCACCATCCCTCACCTCTAGCCCCTGGACTTCAGCTCAGGCCCCTAGGGGAGCGTCCCTTGCCGCGGGGCTGACAGCACTTGGGGGCGCAGGGTCCCGGTTCTCTGAGCTCTTGCCCATCTGTGCGCAGAACCTCATTCCGGGGCGCCTGGAGCCCGGCGGGCATTGACGTCAAGCGGCGGCGAAGCGCTGCCTACAGACGGTTGACCCGGACCCTCCTCCACACCCCCTTCCTTCCTTCATCGCCCCCTCCTTCTTCCCTGCGCCCGGCTCAGGCTCGCTATAAAAGGTGGGAACGCAGGGTGCCCGAGTAGCGCCGAGTTTCAGCACCATGGAGAGCCCCCGTCTGCGCCTGCTGCCCCTCCTGGGCGCCGCCCTGCTGCTGCTGCTACCTTTGCTGGGCGCCTTAGCCCAGGAGGACGCCGAGCTCCAGCCGCGAGCCCTGGACATCTACTCTGCCGTGGAGGATGCCTCCCATGAGAAGGAGCTGGTCGGTACCCCCCTCGCCCCAGACTCCCCTGGCTGCCGCGAGGTTCCTTGCTTTGTACGCGTCTCTCTCTCTCTCTCCCTGCCTCCCCGTCCCGATTCTTAGATTCAGGGTCCGGGGAGGTGGGCACAAATCCCTGGCTCCAGCTGTCACCCGAAGAGCGTCTTGAGCCCATGGGCTCCAGATAGTCTGTGGAGCAAATCCCTGATCCCGGCTCCTCGGAGCAACCGGAGTCTCCGCGGCTCCTGGCTCTGCGGTCAGTACGTGGGACAGCGCTCGATAAGTTTCCACCCCTCGAATGTCCCACTTTGCGGAGTCCAGGGGAGCAGTATGTGGTGCCCCAGTTCCTTATAACTAGGGCTGGAAGTGAGCACCTGGGCTGGGCGCACAGCCAAGGCGGCAACTTGGAGATCCGGGGGGCGGTGTGTTGCAGATTGAAGCGCTGCAGGAAGTTCTGAAGAAGCTCAAGAGTAAACGTATTCCAATTTATGAGAAGAAGTATGGCCAAGTCCCCATGGTAAGGCTTTGGGATCACCCCTCCCCATGCTTTTCTACGAGGAAATGCACCCCCTTGAACCTTAGGCACCAGCGCCTTCCCAGTATGTGGCTATTCATTCAGATAATGGGTTTGCAGAGTTCGTGGGCTCCCCTTTGCTTCCACTGTGTCAACCCTTTCCTCTTGGTCTCTAAAGTTAAAGAGTAGGTTGGCCATTCTGGAACATCGAACAACTGGTACCAGGAATCTGCCCTTGGGTTTCTGTGGAAAGCAGTATTTCCTGAAAATATGCTTTTTTTTTTTTTTTAAAACCTCCCAAAGAATTCTCTGAGTGGAAGAATCCTTGAATCTAGTCAGTTCTTTTTCCTCTAACTTACTTCCTGCCTTCTGAAGCACTGCCAGTTTTTAAAAACCTAAGTTCAAGTGAAAAATCTTGATTACACACACACACACACATTTTAATCTTTTTTTGGGGGGGATGAGAAGGTGGACACAAGGAGCAAGGATTGTGAGGTCTATTGTTTATTTCTTAGATGAAAAGGTCTGGTTGACTTTTTTTTTTTGATGAGCAATTGAAGGACCCAGGAGAGGTAATTCCCTAAAAAAGATAGGACACAGTAGGAGCAGTTCAATAATTTCAATTTTTTTCTTTTTATGTTCTCTCTCTCAAATGATAAGCACAAGGCTCTCCTTGTTTCAAGCCTGACTAAACTTGGACCCATGGTGGTGGTGGGAGGGTTCATCTGCCCCTCCCCAGAGGCAGACTTTGTGTTGATGGGGAGACACGCCTGTTGGGAGCGCAGGTGTGCTTGTGCAGCATGACGACACATTCTGTTGTTTGCAGTGTGACGCAGGAGAGCAGTGCGCTGTGCGGAAAGGAGCTAGGATTGGGAAGCTGTGTGACTGTCCCCGAGGAACCTCCTGCAATTCCTTCCTCCTGAAGTGCTTATGAGGACCCACGCTTATCCATAAGCCCCCTCCCCACTTTCCCCAGAGGACCACACCACCACACCGTCATCCCTGGAGTCTGGCTTTAGCAACAAAGTTTGCATTTCCCTCTAAGGAAAAGGGGGCTCTCTTCCTGCTGTTTCCAAATAAAAAGAACACATTAGATGTTACTGTGTGAAGGGTAATGCCTCGTTTGGTGTTGCTATGTGTACAAAGTATTCTATTCTTATTTTCTCTGTCTGACAAACTTTTAAAAGTGAATAAGCAAAGAGGAAGAACTTCACTTTGAAAATTGTATTTTTGTAGATGGCATGACAGGATGAAAATTAGATCAGGTAAAATCTTGACAGATGACATCACAACCTGGAAAATAAATCACCCAAGCATCACAAATTGAAGCATGTACAAATTATACATAATAAAGTGTTTTTCATAATTGCTCATAGTGCACTGTTGTTTCTGCAGAATGGTGGGATTAATCATGCTGTTGTTTTCAAGGAAAAATGTTTTTAAAATAGAGGTCCACTGGGAAAAGCACCAGGACTCCAAGGAGCTTTCATCATTAATTAGGAGTTTGCTACACAAACTTTGGTACATTATTTTCCTTTGATTGCAGGGGTGTGTGAAGTATGTGTGTGTGTGTGTATAAATGTGTGTGTGGGTGCTGTGTGTGTGTGAGAGAGAAGAGAGTGAGAGATGAAATGAAGATGATTAGAGTTGAGTTGATATATTTTGTTTATCAAAACCTTCAGCTAGAACCCTTAAATAGGGAGAACAATTGAAGAGAAATTATTTCAGCCTTTAGTCACATTAAGAGCAATTTGAAAAATTAAGAATTTTGTTTTGACAGTTCCTTTATTAGAAGTTATGCATTGGTTTAAAAAGTAGACTCTTTGGGGGTTGTTTTATGTCCAGAGGAAGGTAAATAGCCATTTCAGCTGCTCTAAGAGTGTGAGACCCAATAATTACTGTTATGCCCAGAGTCCGGATCCCAGAACCGAGAGAATAAGACGTCCACGGCAATGCAAAAGCAAGAAGGGGTTTTATTGCTAGCGACTCAGGTTTTACAAGAATCTGGATCTTAGGCTTAGTATAGCTTGTTGAGCCTGTCATGGTTCAGGTCTGGTCCCTTAACAATTACCACTGTTTAATACACAGTCTTGGAAATATTCTCAGTTCAAAGGGAAAAATGGTCATTTCAGTAAACAGTTTTGAAGGAAACAAGTGAAAATTGATGAGGACAGGTTCAACTAGAGAAATACAAAAATCTTAAACGTAAAGTTTAGGAGCCATTAAATGTTTTTGAGTGCTTACCTGAGGTCACATTTCTGGGACTGTAAGTCAAACTAAATAATACTTAGGAAGAAGAATCTTGAGAGGAACAGTGCCTTTTTCCTAATGCAAACTCAGGAGGCCCCTGCATAAAAATAGAATTTAAAAATAAAGTCCCTCCACTGATTCTTAGGGATCTAGAATATGGTGTTTAAAATATTGCCGTACACAGTTGCCCTTTACCCTGATTGCCCTTTGCTCTTGTTATTACTGTTAGCATGACTGGTCCTCTTAATTATCTTGCACGATACTATTATCACTTTTTTCCCCCAGGGGAGGGAGCAGACACCAAGAGAGAAGACAGGACTAGCTCAATCAATCCTAATCGTGATTTCAGCTCTGATTTCTCCAAAGGTTTGTCTTTTCTCTCTCTGTCGCCCCAGGCAATTGAGCAGGCTGTATGGACTCTCAAATTCCCCAGAAAACACTTCTTTCTTTAATAGAAATTAGATCAGTGTGTTTTAGGGGAGTCACATTTCCATTTGAATAACAGGCTTAGTTGTGTTTGAATTGTGTTGCATTTTAATTTTTAAAAACTGAAAAGAGTAATTAAATAATTTCATAGTCCACTGCTTTTCCAGAAAGCAGTTCAGTTGAAATTCTAATCTTCTTCTTGAGTACCTTAACTTTTCCCATTCATGTCAGTCCTAAGTAAGTAAGATGAGGAAACTATTTTAATCATTGGTTACTGCATAAACAAGACCCTCAGGGATAACACTTAGAACTGCTTCCTATTTTGCCCTGCAGTGCTTCTCCCCAAAGCAAGAAGTGTTGGAAGAATTTGCAGTTCAAAAACAGAATAAGAATATTTTAAGAATATTGTTCCAAACCCCTTTAATTTTTACCCCTCTCCATTACCCCTACTATATCACCCCTCCTTTCTTATTTAATACAACTAAAGGGTGTGACTTATGGGAGATGGATAATGGAGAATCTGTAGGCTGGATATGAAACAACTGTTTCTGAAAATTTTTTGGAGGGGCCCAGATTTTAAGTTCATAGTGCTAAGAACATTTTACATTGGTGATGGCAACACTTAATCTTAAGTGGCTTGTTAGAAGTAACTTTGCCTTCTCATTTTATCAGTATAAGAGCGCCTCTTCAAATAGAATGTTTTAATATGTTTAATGATTGAAGGTCCCTGTGGAGAGGACAAGAATGTTAAAGATCAGGAAAGTTGAAATGATGAAAGTTGTTGCCCATATGGGAGCTTCCGTATATATACCCTAGAGACTTTCTGTGCGTGAATAGTGGGTGCTTGCTCAGTTGTGTCCGACTCTTTGTGACCATGGACTGTAGCCCGCCAGTCTCCTCTGTCCATGGGATTTCCCAGGCAAGAATACTGGAGTGAGTCGCCATTTCCTCCTCCTGAGACTGGCTGAAAGATCGAGGGTCTGGGAATTGACAAGCTCCTCTACCTGAAGATCTGAGGAATAATAAAGCATAGGAATGGAGCAGTGGTTCTCACAGGAGCCTGGGGTGACATATGAAGGTTGATGGATGACTTTTCTGAGTTGCACACAACCGTTCCTCTTCCTGTGATGATTACTGACATTATACCCCTTACCCTATGCCAGAATCTGGAGGCTCTGAGGGACCTAGATTCTACCTGTGTACCAATACCCTCTCCCAATCCAGAAAATGGCACATCTGACTCTATTGGCAGAGATTCTTTGCTTGACCCAACTTTAGTTGGGCTTCTGAACCTTGTCCAAGACCCATCTGTGTCCTTCCTTGCAAAATATAATATTACTGAGAGCCCTGCTAAGTCAGTTTATCAAAAACAACCCCTGATCACTTTCCAAATATGATCAGGTTCCTTACCCTCACCACCCCCTTGGTGATGTCTGATCACCCTGGCCCCACCTTCACTAAAGAGCTTGTTAGGTCAGTTTAGCCAGAGTCTCCCCTTTTACCTCTTAGTAACTTTCCGTTCATAGACCTCCCACCTGTACCTTGGCCATAAGTTACCACTTGCTCATTTGGACTTGCACCCCCTTCTGTACCTAAGTCTCTTCTCCCTTATTGCAGTAGTCCTGAATAAAATTCGTTTTTATGGCTTTAACAACTGTCCAGCTATAGCTTTTTTGTTTGACAGTTTGAAGTGTAGTTAGGGAAGGTGGTTTAGGATTGTTTAGTTTAAATAAGAACCTCAGGTGGTTCTGCTAAGCTTCCTCTTCCAGAACCACTATAATGCTGAGCTAATTTTTAATATATTTTATTCATTCCATACTTTTTCAAGTATTTCCTTGTGCTAGGTACTGAAAACATAATGGTAAGTAAGATGGATATAATTCCTGTTCTCATAGAGTTTATGTCTAGTGATTGACAGTCCAGTGGCAAGAAAAATTAATAACAAAAATTATAAGCCATGAGAAATTCTATGAAGGACATGGTGATATCAAATGAGCAGTCAGGAAAGGTGATATTTGAGCTGAGAGTTGAAGGGTAATGAGCCAGTCTTGTCAAAGACAGAGTGGTTGGAAGGAGAAGAAATGACAAAGGGCTTCAGGCAGAGGTTATGACATCTTCAAAGGCAGGATAGAGGTCGACATGCTTGAGGAACTGAAAGAAGACCAGGACTCTTAGCCGATGAATGCCAGATGAGGAGAGGCACAAGTGGCTTCCCCTGTGAGTAGGTCTTTGGGTTCCCTTGGGTGTACACAGTTGCCTTGATCAGGTGCCAGGTGTTATCTACGAATATTCACAGGTCACGAATATTTCATGGGAAAGTAGAACTGAGAGTAAGGAGGGGGTTGTCCTGGCATCAACTTTCAGTTTTGTCTCAGTGATGGATGAATAGAATTCTGCTACATGCTAAGTGGCTTCAGCCATGTCCGACTCTGTGCGACCCCATGGACAGCAGCCCATCAGGCTCCTCTGTCCACAGGATTCTCCAGGCAAGAACACTCTAGTGGGCTGCCATTCCCTTCTCCAGAATAGAATTCTCTTACCTGGCTAATGTGTTGATGGTTTGTGTCCTTTATCTTCCTAAGCATGTATGTGCTCTTCAGGGTATCTAGCCTTGAGGATCTGTCAGCAAAATTATTTTGACTTGAAAATAATTTGTGTGAATATTTCTAGCTGGTGTTCCTAGCATTATTGAGAGGAAAAATCAGCAGAAGGGAAGAGGTTAAAAATTTAGAAGAAAGGAGAGATAATTGATGAAGCAAGTTCTTGGTCAGGGATGAGGGGATAGGATTCAGAGCCAAGAAAAAGATTAGTTTGTAGGAAGAGTGGGAAGGTGGGGGAACATGGTGTGCACAGATACAGGTGACTTTGTAGGTGTGATGGCAAGAAGTCAGAGTGGTTATTCTATGGCTTCTGTTTTCCAAGGGAAATAGGAGGTAAAGTCTTCTGCTGAGGAGTAGATGGAGCAGATTGTCCGTTCAATAATTATATGTACACAATATAGAAATTGATAATAGGTATCTGCCATAATGTGAGAGATTCACCATATGACGTGATACGTCAAATGCTAGACAGAAAAATGAATTTAGAAGACACGAGTGGTATTTGAATATTCTTTGAAGAATGTATATTTCAAAAGGTGATGATTGGAAAAACTTATTTAAGGCATGGGAAATAGTGTGAATGAAAGTACATTGGGAAAAGGGAATGCAGTAAGAAATAGCTTGAGTGCTGAGTCCATGCGGCGTCCACATGGTGTGAACTGGTGAAGGAGGAGACATGGGGGCTCAGGCTGTGGGGTAAGGGCCCAGGGCTCTATTCCTGGTAGCAGAATGACATGACTAAGGCTGTGCTTTAGGAAGCTCTCTGCACACTAGGAGATGGGCCAGAGAGGGAGACATAAGCACAGAAAGGGCAGGCAGAAGGCTATCACTGAAGTCTAGGAAAGAGTGATGAGGGCTTGGGTAGATAAGAGCGATAAGAATGGACAGGAGTGACAAAAAAAGACATAATTCAGGGGAAAGTCCAAAGCAGTAGTTTCCCCAAATTCTTCTGTCCATAATGGTGTTTTCTCTTGTAGTAAAATACTGTGGAGGTGGGGGTGCCAAAGCTAGATATATCCAACTTTTAATTGTTATAATTCAAAGTTTAGCATACTTGCATTTAATAAGTCAGGTTCATTTAGGTATAATTTGTATATAATAAACTTATCCTTTTGAAATGTACATTCCCTATGTTTTCAATGTTCATTTTTAAATGTTTTAATTTTTATTTTTGGCTATACCACACAGCATGTGGGATCTTATTTCCCCAAGCAGAGATCAAACCCATGGCCCTTATATTGGAAGCGTGACATCTTAACCACTTGACTGTCAGAACAGTCCCCAGTTTCAGTGTTAAAATGTTCTTTCTTTAATGAAATGATTGTGAAAATAGACGGTGGTTGTTTTCCTAATGCTTCCATTAACAAAACAGAATTTAGCATCTCTATTTTCAAATGCCATAATTTGGGAAGAAATTTGACTGGTCTAGAAAATCTAGAAATCTGGAACCCATTGAACTCATGGAGGCTTATAAACTGAGGAGTCTGAAAGGCTGGGAGGATGGTAGATGCCAGAGAAAGGCAACGGAGAGAGATGCTTGTTGGGGGAAAGGACTAAGTCTTGAAGAAACCCGGAGCTTCTCTAGATTTGCTCCAGACTCCAATTCAGCTGTGGTTTCACCAGAACAGAGGTTAAGTGCAGAGTTGCCTTGCAGAGGAAGCAGGGAGCCTGGCTTCCAATCATGACTCTGCCCCTCATGAGTTGGACAGCCTTGCAGGGCTTCCAACAGGCAGACATCTAAGATTCTCCCTCCAGCTGAGATATCTGGACACTGAATTCGACTTTATTTGATAACACCTAATATTCTATGCTTGAGCAACTGAGAAATAAAGCAAATAATCTTCAATCCAAATTGGTTTCAACTTTACTTGAACCATGGGTTTCCCTTGATAGCTCAGTTGGTAAAGAATACATCTGCAGTGCAGAAGACCCCAGTTTGATTCCTGGGTGGGGAAGATCCCCTGGAGAAGGGATAGGCTACCCACTTCAGTATTCTCACCTAGAGAATTCCATGGACTATACAGTCCATGGGGTTGCAAAGAGTTGGGCATGACTGAACAACATTCACTTACTTGAACCACAGGCTTTAACAAGAAAGAACGAACCTGAAATCACCTCAATTTAAGTTTGAGTTTTAGTTTATTTATTTTTTGGCTGCACCACGCAGCATGGATGGGAAACTTTCCAACAAGGAATGGGACCTGTGCCCTTTGCAGTGGAAGTGTGGGGTCTTAACCACTGCACCACCAGGGGAGTTCTAAGTTTGAATTTTAAAATAACTAATAATTTTCTCACATAGGTTTTGGATTTATTAAGTTATTTAAACTTTTTAAAAGATTTTAAATTTTTAGATTTATTATTTAGTATTTTTTGGTGCTATTATGTATGTTTTTTAGTTCAATCACATTTCATAATTGGTTGATTTGTGTATGGGAATATTCTATACTATGTTTATACACTGGTGAGATCCTGTAATGTTCCTGAACTTTCCCATTAGTTAGCTTTAAATATTGTTTATAAAGTCTCTTAGATGCTCTATGTAGACGATTGTGTTATCTGAAAATAAGGGTAGTTTTCAATTCCTTTCTAATTCTTCTACTTTCACTTACTGTTGTATTACATTGACTAGGTCTATCAGTTTAATGTTAGTATATGGAAGTGGCAGCAGGCATTCTTATTGATGCTTGACTTTCGTGACAGTGCTTCTAAAGCTTCACAGGGAATATGTGTGTGTGTGTGTGTGTATTAAAAAAATACATATCCTTTCTTAGGTTAAGAGATTTTACTTTGTCTCTGTTTTTTTTTTTTTAAATGGGGTGGGAAGTGAGAGAGAGGTACAGGAGGGAGGGGACATATGTATACCTATGGCTGATTCACATTGATGTATGGCAGAAACCAACAAAGTATTGTAAAGCAATCATCCAAGTTTTAAAAAACCTACTCAGATGGTACATATGGAATGGGCAAACAACAAGTTCCTACTGTACAGAACAGGGAACTCTATTCAATATCCTGTGACAAACCACAGTGGAAAAGAATATGAAGAAGAATGCGTATATATGTATATTGGAGTCACTTTGTTGTACAGCAGTCATTAAGACAATGTTGTAATTCAACTATACTTCAATAAAAAATAAATTAAAAATAAATGAGTATTAAGTGTAAAAGAATTTTTTCTGTATTTATTGAAATAATAATTTATGTTAACCTATTAATTTTATTAATGTTTTACTTAATTTTACTTACCTTTTAATAATCTGGCTTAACTCTCCTCCCAGAGAAGTAGGCAGCCTCTAGCTGACTCCGTGGATACAGCTAGTGGTTGAGCAGTCAATCTTGGAGGAATTCCAAGGTAGAAAGATCAGGGCTGGGGTCTAAGATTCTGCCATTTTCTACAGCTACAGCCCTTGATCCTGCCAGGTGAGCAGCTAATGCTTCTCACAGCCAAGGGCCTGGATCCCTGAGAGGCTACCATTTGGTTCTGAGCAGCCACTGGTAAAACCACACGTCTGCTCCTGCCCTTGTCCCCATCACAGACTTCCCCCTATAGTGCTGTCCAGTCCTGCCGATTGTGCTGCCTGGTCCCGCACTTTGTCAGCTTGATGTGGTGAATTTATTGATAGATTTTCTAATGTACTGATCACTTCTGACCAGGGATTAAACTTGGGCCCCAGCAGTGAAAATGCGGCATCCTTAACCACTGGACTGCCAGGGAATTCCCTGTAGTAGAGTCTTTTTGAAGAATCGTATATAATTTCATTTAGTTTTGGCTGTGCTGGGTCTTCGTCATGCGCGGGCTTTTCTCTGGCTGCAGCGAGTGAAGGCCACTCTCCAGTTGGCCGTGCACAGGCTTCTCCTTGTGCTAGCTTCTCACGCTGAGAAGCATGGGCTCTGGGGTGTGCAGTTTCCAGTAGCTGGGGCACAGGGGATCAGTAGTTGCTGCTCCTCTGCTCTAGAACACGGGCTCAGTACTTGTGGCACACAGCTTAGTAGCCCTGCAGCAAGGTGGGATCCTCCCCTGTCTCCTGCACTGGCAGGTGGATCCTCCACTGAGCCACCAGTGAAGCTCCTACAGAAGAACCTTAAACTTGTATCTTCTACGGTACTTTCTAGTCTCTTTTTAAGTAATTGAAACACATTTTTCTACCTTTTTCATCTTAGCAATAATATACTAACATTTGCGTTAAATTTCCCAACCAATAGCAAACATTTTCTGGACTTCATTCTAAATTTTACTGGTATTGCTCATCATTGATTCTTCTTAACATTGTTTCAGTTCTTGAGTTATTTATTCCAATTCACAAGAATCTTTCTTTTAGTGACTTTTGGAGTTCTGGTACTGGGTATTGTGTTTCTTATTCATTGCATACTTGAATTTGTGTTTATTTGATGCAGATGCTTCCTGTCATGCTGTTGATCTATTTTTCTGGCATTGGGGTAAGGGAAATCTTTCACTGTAATTGTCATTTTTTTGGGGGGGGGGGTGGTAGGAGTCATCTCTTTCTCAGTCTCTGAGTAGAGATTATTTCCTATACCTGAACTTCAGAAATATCACTCAGGGTATTTTGGTCTGTATCTATCTCCATAGTCAAGCTTGAATCTTGTTAAGCCCCTTCAATGGAAAGAGTCAAGATTTTTTTTGATTAAGAGAAAGGTATTTTTCTTATTTCTTTGATTATTGTTTCTCTGCTGTATGTTTAGGTCTCTTTCTGGGATTCCTTTTATGGAATCTCTTATATCTATATTTATGTGAACTATCTTTTCTCCTTTTCACCTTAGTAGTTTCCCTCTGAGTCCTGGGGAAAATTTTTGAGGTGGTTCTCTAATTCATAGATTTGGTTTTATTCAGTAACTCACTTTCTGTTCACTAAATCAGTTCCCACAAAAGACATTTCCCCAAATTCCCATTTTTTGGTGGTTCTGATGTAAAAAGCAAATGCTCCTCAAAGGCCTAGACCACCCAATTACTCATGCTTATATTAGGGTGGGTTTTCCATAGCCTCTGTTTTTGGTGATGACAGAAAGACTGAGGTGTTAGGGCACTGCAGGGACACACTGGGACCAGCCTTACCTGCTTTGCACTTTGCTAAAGCCTGTCTCTGGCTGGGGATCCCAAAGGCTCAGCACACACCTGCAAAGGGAGAAAGAATATCAAGGGTTCTTGAGAAGGCATGTGGGAGTGACATCTCTCATTCTTCAAATCACATCATGATTGGAGGAGCGATTTTCTTAAACACATGCAATATGGAAAGAACTGTTTGTTTTTATTTTGCACTTAGGGTAGGAGGAGAGAGAGAGAGAGTGCTTGTGTGCTGTGTTGATGAACAAGAAGACATTTGGAAAAGGAATTTATGAGAGAATATAAATATCTAATGAGCATTTATCTAGTTACTTGCTGTATGCTTATGTATATTAGAAACCTTTTCCAACCAAATGATGAATTCTTCAGTAAATTCTTAGTTACTCAAAGTAAAAATGGATGTGATTTCATTGAAAAAAATGCTTATCAACAGTTTTTCCCTTAGGCAGTATCTAGCGTGGTAAGATAGCTGTATCCATTCATCTGTCCCTTTATTCATTACTTACAACATTTTTTAATTGTAGCACAGTTGATTTACAATATCATATTAGTTTCAGGTATACAATATAGTGACTCAGCATTTTATAGATTGTACTCCATTTAAAGTTACTATAAAATCTTGGCTGTGTTTCCTGGGCTCTACAGTATATCCTTGTTTCTTAATTATTTTATACATAGTAGTTTGTATTTCTTAATCCCTACCCCTGTCTTGCTCCTCCCCTCTTCCTCTCAGGAACCCCTGGTTCTCTATATCTGTGAGTCTGTTTTAACAAATGTTTTTGAGCACCTCCTTGTGTCAGGAACAGTGATGGGCTCCAGAGATGGAGCAGAGAAGAAGACAGTCAAGGTGCTGCCCTCTAGGAGCTTATGATCTTCTGTAACAAAAGGTCTCTGTTTAAGTGGGACCCATGCAGGTGGACTAGGGAGGAAGGAAGATTCCCGCTAGGGATTGAGTCCCTGTCCCCTGGGATGTGTCTTGATCATCTTTCCTTTCACCTGTTCCTCTTTATTGTCATTTCCCCAGGTTGCCTGCAGTTCCTGTTGTCTGTGTATCTCAGATCCTGACATTTGTTTCCAACCTGTGGACTCTAATAACCCTTTGTTTAAAAAAGCTTTTTGTTCTGTACTGGGATATAGCCGATTAGCAGACAGTGCTGTGATAGTTTCGGGTGAACAGCAAAGGGGTTCAGCCGTATATCCATGTTCTGATAACTCTCCGTGAAACACCCTTCAGCTATAGTTTGCCACTGATTTCCTAGGGTAGTTCTCAGTTTGACCCTCTGGCCCCCAATATCTGTGTTGCTGTAAAAACCTACCACTGCCTCCGCGTACGGTTCTAACAGGTCACCTGGACCAGGCCTAATTCCCACTCAGCCATTTTATAGGGAGAATCTGAGAGTATCCACCCTCTGCCAGAGGGACCTGCTCCAGTCTTAGTCCTGGAACACTGCTGTAACTGGCGGCACTCGTGTTAAACAACCAGCCTGCCAGTGCAGGAGACGCAAGAGATGCGGGTTTGATTCCTGGGTTGGGAAGATCCTCTGGCGCAGGGCATGGCAACCCCCTCCAGTATTCTTGCAGGAGAATCCCATGGACAGAGGAGCCTGGAAGGTTACAGTCCACAGGGTCACAGAAAGCTGGACAGGACTAAAGTGACTTAGCACGCATGCACGTGTGAAAACCCAGTCTGCTTGGGTGGGAAGGGCTGAGCCTGTGTGTACGGACTCTGGGAGGCGGAGCTACCCACATGGTTCTGGTTCTCTGTCCACCACCCGTTTGCCCAGAGCTCTTCACACTGTCGCCAAGGACAACTGCACACACGGGCTGTCTGCCGTCTGGATGATCGAAACCATTAATCATTTACCAAACCCTGGCTGCAGCCTTTCATTAATTATCACTCTGCTAACGATGTCCCTCAGGAAAAGGGAAAAGTAATTCCCCCTCCAATGCAGACTTGGTGCAAACACACCGTACTTCATAAATGAATCAGGAGTGGGCGTTTTGCCTTGAGTTTCTTTGAACTCTTCCTTCACCGAGAGAGAGAAGAGCTGAAAGTAGGCGTAACAGGATAAAGTGAAGCAGGTGAAGATGCTGCTTGAGTATCAGTGTTAGTACGCTGCTGTTGTTTACTGTTTCAGCTAGGAGCTTGGGGGGCGGTCACCTTTACTGAGATGTCTTCCCAGTCTAGGCATTTGTTGTTGTTTAGTCACTGAGTTGTATCTGACTCTTTTGGAAATGCATGGACTGTAGCCCGCCAGGCTCCTGTCTGTGGGATTTCCCAGGCAAGAATACTGGAGTGGGTTGCCATTTCCTTCTCTAGGGGATCTTCCCGACCAGGATCTTCCTGACCATGTCTCCTGCATTAGCAGGAGGATTCTTTACCACTGAGCCACCTGGGAAGCCCCCAGTACAGGTGGAGACTTTCTTACATGTGACACCAGGAACTGGACACAGCACTCTTTAAATGAGACAGTGTCATAAAGCCACTGATGTCCTTCTCAGACCATGATACCCACTCTCTAAGAAGGCAGCTTATTTTTCCCTATTTGATCTGATCTTGTTGACCCAAGGAGGACTAAGTGAGTTTAAATATGGGAACAGTACCTGAACACAGTAAGTATTCAATGCTCCAAGGAATAAAGGAAAGTCTGCCTCGTTTTCTGTGCTCTGAAATTGTGGCTGGCTTCTATAGAATTTGTTTCAGACATGTGGGACATAACAGAGGAGTTTCACTATTACATCCGAGCAACTGTTGAGTGTATTCCTGCCCCCACAGCAAGAAGGTGTCTGGAAGCATCTGGAAGTAGACTTCCAAATGATGTCTCACATCAAAACAAGCAGTGGGGCTTGAGGCTAAACATGTCAAAATTTTTACCAGCCTTTTGGATTCAGTGTGGCTTATAGAATCCTGGACCTGTTTTGGAAGTCTGGCAATTTTTCTGCGTAGAGAGTAGGGAGTATGTATTCACCCAACAAATGTCAGTATTTGAATAATAAGCACTGTCCTAAGTGCTAAATTTTTTAAAAGATTTTTTGTTTCTAACTTTATTGCTATTTTTCATGACATTTAGGTAAAATAGAAAATAAGGAGAAAGTCATCACTCCTGTTTCTTAAGAGCTCAAGACTTTTTGGTGGTGGTGATAGGGGGGTTCCTTCCTGAATCTTCCCCCATGAGACTGAGTCCTATTCTCCCCCATGTGTATTCTCGCTAGGGCTGGCTCCTTTTGAATGCTCCCTCTGCTAATGCAATGAGAGTCTGGACCCGTCTGTCCCTTGGGAGGCTTCTTCTTCCTCTCTCTTCTAGGTAGGTAGCTTTGGCCCAATCCTGGGACTCTTAAGGGAAAGACTGCCCTCTTTGGGGTGTGTTTTCCCACAGATTTATCTTTCCCTGTGTCTTTCACCCTGGTGAAAGCTCTAGAACTAAGAGAAGGTATGGATCTAGAGACAGTGGGACAAGAAAGCCATCAGATGGTTTTTAAATCAGGCACTGTTGTGCTGTGCTCTCACTCGGTCACGTTTGATCCTGTGTACTGGAGGGTTGAACCAGGCTCCTCTGTCCATGGGGTTGTTCAGGTAAAAATACTGGAGTGGGTTGCAACCCCCTCCTCTTAAATCAGGCTACTCAGGTCAATCTGGGCTTCCCAGGTGACTCAGTGGTAAAGAATCCGCCTGACAGTGCAGGAGATGTGAGTTCAACCTGGGGGTCTGGAAAGATCCCTTGGAGAAGAAATGGCAACCCATTCCAGTATCCTTATCTGGGAAACCCCATGGACAGAGCAGCCTGATGGGCAACAGTCCATGGTGTCTTGAAAGAGTCAGACTGGACTTAGTGACAACAACAGCCACTCAGATATCTAGATGAGCCAAAGCAAGATCCTCTGCCATATAGTCCAGTCTATTCATCCAGGGCTCCTCAGAGAAGGTTGGGGGCAAAGCTCTAATAATACTCTTTTGGCTTTATCCTCTGTATTCAGGTCTTTTACGGGGATCTAACTGGGATTTTTTGACTTTAGGAGGCAGGTGCGGGGGAGTTTAGGAGTCTCATCCTTTTTTTTTTTTTTTAATCTCTTTCCTTCTTAGACACACATTGGTGTGTTCTGCAGACTGAGCTGGGTATATCCTCAGGGGAACCCCCTTACACGAAGAGTAAGGCTCTTCCTGCACTGGGAGACCTCGCACAGTGAGATTTCAAACCTCACTCGCGGCATTGCCCACTGTCAATCTGGTCATGTTTGAGTTTTACGAGGAGAGGAAGTGGTTTTTGGCTGAGGGCGGGTTTCTTAGTGATTGCACAAAGAAAACACAGTTGTATTTCCTTGTAGGCAAAGTTTCAGGCAGAGATCCAGGCTCTTGCAGGAGGAGAGATGATAGGTTGACTCTGTTTTTGATAAAATTAGGAATCTGTTTTGGGGCCTGAACAGCCTTATCCAGAACTGTGATCTACAGAGCAGTCTCACTTCTCAGGGACAAGGACACTGCGAATAGCAAAGAGTTCTGCTGTCTGATTAGAAGCATGTAACACTGGCATCATTTCTTGAACCACAACAGGTTCCCCTCAAATTAGACTGCGCTTCTGAGCTCAGTGTCAAGCATTCAACCCTGATCATACTTTTCTTTGCTCTGCTTTTCAGTAATCTTATTTCTGGTCTGTCACTCTAGACAAAGTAGATCTTATGGCAGAATAAATGAGTAGCATAAGGAATATTGGAGAAGGCAATGGCAACCCACTCCAGTACTCTTGCCTGGAAAATCCCATGGATGGAGGAGCCTGATGGGCTGCAGTCCATGGGGTCGCTAAGAGTCAGACACGACTGAGCGACTTCACTTTCACTTTTCACTTTCATGCATTGGAGAAGGAAATGGCAACCCACTCCAGTATTCTTGCCCGGAGAATCTCAGGTATGGGGGAGCCTGGTGGGCTGCCGTCTATGGGGTCTCACAGAGTCGGACATGACTGAAGTGACTTAGCAGCAGCAGTAAGGAATATTTGTATTCACAGAGTCACAAAGAGATGATATATTGAAAAGACTGAGAACATAATGTTCTGGGCCCTGATGGCCTGGGTTTGAATCCTAGCTCCATTATTATTTAGATAGATAAGTTGGCCAAGTTACTTAAACCTTCTGAAATCTGTTTTTCTCATCTGTATAATGGGGGCATAAATAATAACAACCTTTAGGACTGCTGAGGAAATGGAATATTAACTGTATTAAGTATCTAAAATAGTGTTCAAGTATTTGCTTTTCTAAACAAATGTGATTAATCATTTACTACTTTTTAACACTCAGTAGCTTCCCAGGGACAAGAACAGTGTTTAGCTTGCTCACCGCTAGCTCACCAGAGATCAGCACAATACCTGGGGCATGATAGAAGTGCAGTTAACCCTTGTTGCATGAGAGAATGTTTTTAAGTGGCTTAAGGTTCTTCACAGTCAGAGAAATGAAATAGTTGAGGAATTCCTGGGTTTTTGCATCAAGCATGAAGCCAAGGATGTGCTGTGTTTCCCGGGTTTCTGAGGGATAGACGTAGCCTGTACCAACAGGTGCATCACGGCCTTTGTGCTCTGCTCTGTTTGGAGAAATAGAGAAACTTAGAAAATTACAGGAAATAGAAGTGGGAGTAGGAGGGGCTATGTGCATAGCTCATAAGAGGATGTAGATTCTTTTTGTAAGTAAAGTCTAACAATAAATTCAGAAAATAAATTTTCCTATTGTTTCCAACTTTTAGGGGCTGCCCACTTTCCTTGGCTCATGGCCCCCTCCCTCCATCTTTAAAGCCAGTAGCATCAGGCAAAGTCCATCTCTCTGGTTCCCTCTTCCAGGTCCTCTTTCTACTTTTAAGGACCCCTGGGAATACACTGAGCTGGATGGGTGTTGTTTTCCCTGCCTAGACTATCCTCTGTGCTCAGGTGCGGGACTGGGGTGTCTCCCTGCCCTTCCTGCCAGTTGACCCAAGCCACCGGTCTCCACTGTCCCTTTTGTCCTGCCTGCCTACTAAATTGCTTCAGTCATGTCTGACTCTTTGTGACCCTATAGACTGTAGCTCTCCAGGCTCCTGTAGCCATGGGATTGTCCAGGCAAGAATACTGGAGTGGATTGCCACGCCCTTCTCCAGGGGAATCTTCCCCACCCAGGGATCAAAACCCCGTCTCCTGCATTGCAGGCAGATGCTTTACTGCCAAGCCACCAGGGAAGCCCCTACTCTTGGCCTGGTCAGACCCAAAGTCAGGATGCTCAGCCTGTCTCCCGTGTTTTCCCATCATAGATTCGAGATTTTGGGTTTTTTAAAAACATGCTTACATTCTTAAAATTGAAACTAAATAGACTTTTTTTTTTAGGAAGGAAATTGGGGCTTTAAATGACTCCAAGTTGTCACTGAGGTATGAGGAAGGTAGAAACAGAGAAGATAAGAACATGAAGCTCCCAAGAGCCTTGGTACTAGGTTTGGGTATAATAAATGATATATTTGGGGATTTTATGAGAATAAAATTAAGTAAGCTGCTGGGCAATTGATGACTCAGGCCACTTTGCATGAAAAAGCACCATCTGTGGACTGATACGGTCTCAGTTATCTCAGCATGATGTAGCCAGAAAAACCCAATAACGTCTACTTTCCATTGTATTTGGCAAGTAAGATGATTGATTATCTCAGCATGAAAGATGAAATACATGTGCACATGGACGTTGCATCCAAATATGTACGCACTGAAATAATTTTCAGTTTGTCAGTTAAATAGTGGTTGAAACTTTTTCTAGCTCATGAGTTTTAGGCTCTTCCCTTTGGAGGGTGAACCACACTGCAGGGGTCCCCAGGGCCTGAGGAAGCTGAGGGCTCTGACCACGCTGATGTCATCCAGGTTTCTGCTTGTCTTGATTAGACTGAGAATAGCCAAACACTGCTTGTTGAGGCAGATATTGATTTTTGCCAGGAAGTTCTGTAGTAATTACAATTGCTTTTTAAATTTATTAGATCAGGAAATCTAATAAGTTTTCCATGAGTCCTCTCCCCACTTTTTGTTGGTATGTGGAATAATCTCAGCAAGCTGTTTCTGAGAATGTGGGCCTTAAACCAGGACTTATATATGAAATGCAAACTGTTGCTTTCCTCTTTGCTGATATTCATGGAAACCACCTGGTTAGCTGTGTGGCCTTGGGTAAAACAATTTAGCCGGGCTACTTTAATTAGCCGTTGTACCTCTTTATATTTGTATAGTGAGAAAAATATTTGTACCTTGCTCTTCAGTTTTTGTAAAGATTAAGCAGAATTATCTACTGAATACTTAGAGCCCAAGAACACATAGTAGGTGCTTAAATGTCAGCTTTCACTGTTACTGTTATCATTGATGAACACATGAAAAGGCATCTGAGACATATATTATAGAGAATAGAAATGGATCCTTTTAAAGGTTTGTACTGAGGAGGTGCAGAAATGAACAGAGGGTTCGGGGATTAACTGAGTACAGCAAGTTGAATCCCATATGTGTTGAAGATAAAAAGAAACAAACTTGTCTAATTATAAAGCATTGCATATTTATGTAGAAAACATACAATTATACAAAAAGAAAAAATATATCCAAACTCCACAATCCAGAAATAACCACTGTTAACATTCTGATATTTTTTCTCCTAGAGTTTTTTCTTTTCATCTATAAATACATGTGTTTTTTTTTTAAACATGTTTAAGATTTTGTGCTATGTGGTATTATTTTAATTTTTATATTTTATTTTCTTAATTACATTTTATGTATACATCAAAATAATATGATGTCTATATAACTTATAAAGCATAATAATATAATGAACACTTATGAATATACTCTTTATTCTTCCTCTCTACCCCCGAGGTAATGACTATCTCAAATTTTGTGTTTTTCATTCCCTTGCATTTAAAATAAAGATGGTTTTTATCTATATCCAAGTAATATGTTATTTGTTCTTGAGTTTTATTTTTAAAAAGCATCATATTGTCTATAATCTACTTAAAATGGATTTATTTTTAAAAAATCAGCCTTCTATTTCCGTGAATGCACATAGCTTGATCCATCTTGCATTATTTGACAACAAATCATTTTCACTTTTGTATAATATTCTATTGTGTGCTTATACTATACAAAAATCGATTCTTCTGATGATGGATGTGTAGGTTTCTAGTTTTTTGCTATTTCAGAGCTGCAATGAATTTTTGTGTACTTATCATATAGGGTAGTGTCAGTTATGGCATGAAAAATGGTTAGAAATGCAAATTTTTGAACTTTATCCAAGACCCATTGAATCAAAAACTCTAGGATGGACCCAGTAATCTGTGTTTTAACTGGTCCTTCAGGTACTCTGATGGTTGAAGTTTGAGAACCACTGCTGTAGGGAACTTGTTTAAGTGTGGACTTATTGTATAAAACGGTACACAAATTTGTAGAATATAGTTGTTCACATGTGTAGCCACATAGCAAGAGCTCTTAATTCTGAGGTAGCCAAATGTATCACTCTTTCCTTTGTTACCGTGTGCACACACGCTCGCTCGCTCTCTCTCTCTCTCTCTTTTTTTTCTTCCCTACACCACACAGCTCATAGGATCTTAGTTCTCTGACCAGTGAATCCAGGCCCCTGGCAGTGGAAGCTTCATGTCATAACCACTGGGCTGCCAGAAAGTTCCCTTTTTATATATTGTTTGAGAAAAATTTCCATACCTCAAGGCAGGAAAGATGTATGCCTGTATTTTCTCCTGATTGCTTTGAAGTTTGGCCTTTCAGATTTGAGGCCTTAATCTACGTGGAATCACTAGATTCCAGAGGCAGGAATCCTATTCCATTTCCCCCCCCATGACTGATCAACTGAAACCATGAGGTGGCATTTTGGAGGCTCGGGGCGGGCCTCGGGGAGCTCAGGGGCGGGGCTTGGGAAGCTCTGGTGCTTTATTTTTCAAGGCAGGAAGAATTCAACGCTGAAAGGCAGCGTGCAGATGAGAAGTGATTGAACAGAATAGGACGCTTGTGGGGCCTACAAGTAGGTGAGTGAGAGGTTCTGTGCCCCAGGAACTTAGTAGGCTACAGTTTATAATCAAAGAAAAAAGTGAGAATGGGGAAAAGACCACCTTCTTCCCTTTTTTGGAGTAGATGTCATGTCCCGTATTGGGTGAGGGAGTTTTCTTGTCTTTAGATGGTCAAGCTGGACTGCCATGGCACAATGGAAATGAGCAAAAAAGCAGTAATATAGCTAAAAATGGTAAGTCATCTCAGGTTTTAGTATAAGGTCACCTTTTCCTTATGCTTTTGTTTGTAGGGTGTGCAGAGGAGTGCGTCCTAGGAATCATTAGCTTACTGAGCTCATTGGGCAGGGTGGGGTCTCATGCCTCCATTGTTTTATTGTTTGGGGCATGTCTCATGTGTCAGCAACCTGATTTTGTTGCTAGGTAAGCCTGCTTGGTTTTGTGGTTAAGCAAACCTGCTTTCTTGAGTGACAATTAACTTACAGGGATCTCCCGTATTTTTTCCTTACTTACTATCCACTGGTGGGATTAACTATTTAATTACCTACCTTGTCCCTTTACCCTGTCCCTATCACAGCTGTTTCACTTCCTTTTAGACAGAGGGAGACTATCTGTCATGATCTACAATACCACCTTGGTAGTATAGTCAAGATTCCACATGTACATGGACCTGATTGTAAGGCAGCTTTTTGTTTTGTTGGTCAGTTTTTCAATTTCTGTGCTGATATCACACTTTTTAATAACTAAAGTTTTATAATAAACCTTAGTATCTGTTAGGAGAGTCCCCTCAACCAAGTTTTCTTCAGGAGTGTCTTGGTTATTCTTGATCCTTTGTTCTTCCATATGCATCTTAGTATTGGCTTTCTAAGACCTCTGAAAATAAATCTGTTGGGATTTGATTAATTTTATTGAATCTGTAAATCAGTTTGGATTATACTGATATCATTATGACATTAAGTTGTCTTATTAAACATGGCATATCTCACTGACTGTTTAGGTGTTCTTTAATGCACTCCAGTGAAACTATAATTTTTTCTCCTTGTAGGTCTCATATATCACTTTTAAGTTTATTTCTGAGTATCTTCTGTTTTTTTATAACTCTTATAGACAGAAAATTTTTATTTATATATTTTTGCATCCCATGGCTTATTTATTTTATACCAAAAGCTTGTACCTTAGTAAATGAAAAAGGTTTTTAAATTGGAGCATATTTGATTTACAATGTTATGTTAGTTTCGTGTGTAGCAAAGTGATTCAGTTACACACATACACCTATCTGTTCTTTTTCAGATTCTTTTCCCGTATAGGTTATCTCAGAGTATTGGGTAGAGTTCCCTGTGCTATAGCAGTCCTCATTGGTTGTCAGTTTTATATATAGTAGTGCGTGTATCTTAATCCCAGCCTCCTAATTTATCCCTCCTCCACATCCCTTTGGCAACTATATGTTTGTTTTTTAAGTCAGTGTATCTATTTCTGTTTTGTAAATAAGTTCATTTGTGTTTTTTTGAGATTCCACATTTAAGCAGTATCATATATGTGTCTCTATCTGAATGGCTTCCTTAGTATGATAATCTCTAGGTCCATCCATGTTACTGCTAATGGCATTATTTCATTCTTTTTAATAGTTGAATATTGCTGGGAGAAATATCAATAACCTCAGATATGCAGATGATACCACCGTTATGGCAGAAAGTGAAGAACTAAAGAGCCTCTTGATGAAAGTGAAAGAGGAAAGCGAAAATGTTGGCTTAAAGCTCAACATTCAGAAAACAAAGATCATGGCATCCGGTCCCATCACTTCATGGGAAATAGATGGGGAAACAGTGTCAGACTTTATTTTGGGGGCTCCAAAATCACTGCACAGATGGTGACTGCAGCCATGAAATTAAAAGATGCTTAGTCTTTGGGAGAAAAGTTATGACCAACCTGGATAGTATATTCAAAAGCAGAGACATTACTTTGCCGACTAAGGTCCATCTAGTCAAGGCTATGGTTTTTCCTGTAGTCATGTATAGATGTGAGAATTGGACTGTGAAGGCTGAGCACCAAAGAATTGATGCTTTAGAACTGTGGTGTTGGAGAAGACTCTTGAGAGTCCCTTGGACTGCAAGGAGATCCAACAAGTCCATTGTGAAGGAGATCAGCCCTGGGATGTCTTTGGAAGGACTGATGCTAAAGCTGAAATTCCAGTACTTTGGCCACCTCATGCGAAGAGTTGACTCATTGGAAAAGACTCTGATGCTGGGAGGGTGAGATGGCTGGATGGCATCACGCACTCGATGAACATGAGTATGCATGAACTCCAGGAGATGGTGATGGACAGGGAAGCCTGGCATGCTGCAATTCATGGGGTCACAAAGAGTTGGACATGACTGAGTGACTGAACTGAACTGAACTGAATTCCATTGTATGTATGTACCACATCTTTTTAATCAATTCATCTGTTGATGGACATTTTGTAAATAATGCTGCTATCAACATAGTGAGTGCATGCATCTTTTTGAATTATAATTTACTCCAGATGAATGCCCAGGAGTGGGATTGCTGGGTCATATGGTAGCTCTACTTTTAGTTTTTTAAGGAACCTCCATACTGTCTCCATAGTGGTTGTACCAATTTACAGTCCCACCTAGAGTGTAGGAGGGTTCCTTTTCCTCCGTACATTCTCCAGCATTTATCATTTGTAGACTTTTTGATGATGGCCATTCTGATTGATGTGAGGTGACACCTCACTGTAGTTTTGATTTCCTTTTCTTTAAAATTAGTGATGTTGAGCATTTTTTCATGTGCCTATTGGCCATCTATATATCTTCTTTGGGAAAATGTTTATTTAGGTCTTCTGCCCACCCCCCTTATTTTAATTGTGGGTTTTTTTTTTTTATGTTGAGCTGTTTGACCTCCTTCCCCAATCTTTCTGTTATCTATCATTTGCTGTTTTGATTTCCTTTTCTTTAAAATTAGTGATGTTGAGCATTTTTTCATGTGCCTATTGGCCATCTATATATCTTCTTTGGGAAAATGTTTATTTAGGTCTTCTGCCCACCCCCCTTATTTTAATTGTGGGTTTTTTTTTTTTATGTTGAGCTGTTTGACCTCCTTCCCCAATCTTTCTGTTATCTATCATTTGCTTTTTTTAAATATAAATTTATTTATTTTAATTGGAGGTAAATTACTTTACAATATTGTATTGGTTTTGCCATATATCAACATGAATCCACCACAGGTATACACATGTTCCCCATCCTGAACCCTGCTCCCTCCTTCCTCCCCATACCATCCCTCTGGGTCATCTCAGTGCACCAGCCCCAAACATCCAGTATCATGCATCAAACCTGGACTGGCGATTCATTTCATATATGACATTATACATGTTTAAATGCCATTCTCCCAAATCGTCCCACCTTCTCCCTCTCTCACAGAGTCCAAAAGACTGTTCTATAAATCTGTGTCTCTTTTGCTGTCTTGCATACAGGGTTATCATTACCATCTTTCTAAATTCCATATATATGTGTTAATATACTGGAGAAGGCGATGGTACCCCACTCCAGTACTCTTGCCTGGAAAATCCCATGGACAGAGGGGCCTGGTAGGCTGCAGTCCACGGGGTCTCGAAGAGTCAGACACGACTGAGCGACTTCCCTTTCATGCATTAGAGAAGGAAATGGCAACCCACTCCAGTGTTCTTGCCTGGAGAATCCCAGGGACGAGGGAGTCTGGTGGGCTGCTGTCTATGGGGTCACACAGAGTCGGACACGACTGAAGTGACTTAGCAGCAGCGTTAGTCTACTGTATTGGTGTTTTTCTTTCTGGCTTACTTCACTCTGTATAATAGGCTCCAGTTCCATTTACTTTTAAGAGTCCTCAGACATTCTGGCCATGGTTTAGAGCTGCATTCAGTGAGAGATGATACTGGAACCAGGACCATATTCTCATTCTTGAATGATAGTCTTGTTGGGAATACAGCTCTAAATTGATTGTTATTTTTATTTCTCTTCCAACTACGCATTGTTCTCTGACTACTTTTCAATGTCTTCTCTTGTCTTTCTGGTTCTGTGTGACTACAACATATCTAGGTGTGGATTTCCTCCCCCCCTCACCTTGGTTGGGATGTGTTGTATCGTAGATTCACGATTATCACCAGTTCTGGAAAATTTCAGTCACTCTCTTCAGACACTGTCTCTTTTCCATTTTTGGTATTCTTTTCTTCCCTTCATACTCATGTTAGATATACATTTGTGTATTAATCATGGTTTTTATTTTTCATATTTCCTAGTGCTTTGATGCCTTCTGACTTGCTGATCCAGGAGAGATTGCCCCTGTCAGGGATAGCTAGTTCCTAGAGATAGTAAATGACTCACCTGGGAGTGTGCTATTCACATGGAAACTAACCAGTTCAAAGCCCACAGTCCCCACCACCCTCTCTGTTGAACTCTTGTCCTCCTGCCCTAATCCCCCAAGGCAAGGTACCAGACAAGCAGAGACCTCCTATACCCCATAAGGGTAAGGGTAAGGTGAAGTTGGTCAGTCGTGTCCGACTCTTTGCGACCCCGTGGACTGTAACCTACTAGGCTTCTCCATCCATGGGATTCTCCAGGCAAGAATACTGGAGTGGATTGCCATTTCCTTCTCCAGGGAATCCTCCCAACCCAGGTATTGAACCCTGGTCTCCCGCATTGGAGGCAGATGCTTTCACCTCTGAGCCACCAGGGAAGCATTATTCAATGTGGCCAACCCTAAGCTTGCCTGCCCTGCCCACCTACTCCTTCCTAAGAAAACCATAATAAAAGCTCTTGCCTGTAGTTCCCCCTTGCTCCCTCCCACTTCTAACCAACTCCGGGCTTCCCCATGTGGTCCAGCATGGCACGTTATGCCTTCTGTTTCTCGGGATCTATGGGTGAAACAATTTCTTCCTTCATGATGGTCATTTCCATGTCTGTATTTCCTACTGCACCTGATTAAGACACATTCTCAAACATTTAAACCTTCTTAATCTATCCTGCATACCTCCTTTCACCCTTTCATATTTTCCATACACTCACCTCTCTGTGATAGAGTGGGTAATCTCTTAACCTCTGTTTTCCAGTTTACTGATTCCTTTCTTATTTTTATAAGTTCCATTCACTCTTTTTCAAATGCGCCTGCTATGCCTTATGATATCTTGATTTTTTGTTCACATTTCAAATTCTATCATTCATTTATGTAGGTATTTTCTGTATAGCTACTCTGTGTTCTGAGTCTGAGAGTTGCAGTACTGTCAGCCTCTAGGGTCTAAATCTATTGTTTGTTTTCATTGGCTGTATCACATTACGGCTTAATTTCTCAAGTGCTTGCTTAGCTTTGTGAGTTTATTGCTTGACCTCAATTGTGTTGGCCTAGACTGAAGTCATTTGGGGGTATGAGATGCTATGGACATGAAGCTACTTTACTTTGTTGTGAAGTAATAATGAATCTTACCTGAGGAGAAGTCTGGCCTCTGCTTCTGGCGGGTGGTCTCCCGGTCTTTGGAATACTATATTTGATAGGAACATTTAGATTTTATCTTGAATGTTTTCTCACCCTTTCTGCCATCTTCCCTGCCTTTTCACCACCTCTTTTCAACCCTGGTGGGTTTTGTGTGCTTGTCTGCTTGGCAGCGTACCCCTGTTGATTTTGGCTGGACTTTAGGCTCCTCACTGTCTAAGCACCAGGGTTAATTTCTTAGATGGAGTTTCCCCCTTGACCTGACACTGAGCACCTGCTCTACCATGTGAGGAATTCCATTTCTAGGTCTGTCTGTGGGGCTTCACCGGCCAGTTTCAATGTACCCTTCCAATCCTAGTTGCATCCTGAAATGTAATATCTGAGTTAATAGTGCTTTCTGAGTTATAATCACTGGGGAGAACTCTATTCAGGTTGTAGGGTACCATGCATCATGCTGAGTCCATGGGAGAAGCGGAGTAGATAAGCAGTTCCCCAGAATGGCTGCATGGACACGGGGGTGTTCGTCTAGGCTTGATGACAACAGCAGTGATGATGTCAGTAGTAAGGGAAGGAACACTGCTTCCTCTTCATCCCACTCGGGAGCACTGACCTTCGTCCACCTCCTCAGGGGCTGAAGACTTGCTAATCTGATGATGGAACTGAGTCCCAGACAATGACTTATGTGTGTGGGGGGGGCTTTGTGCCTTGAAAGATGCTATTTTTGGGTCCCCTGCCTCTTTTGTTCTTTTCCATTTGCCTGACTGTAGAATTTGAGTCTAAGGAGTTGGATAGTTGGACCCTGCAGGGCTCTGAGGCTCGTCTTTCTCTTTACTCCCCTCTGTAAGTGCTTCTGAACTTGTTAATTCCTAGATCAAGTGTATGGGGAAGAGTGAGGCCAGTGAAGGTCTGTCTCAAGGAGAATCTACTCTGCATTTTTCACAGAGCTCTTTTCAGAATGTCAAGCATTTGATAGCTGTTCATAAGGTGTTTTAAAATGTTCATCTGCCTCTGCACCTTGCATGTACCTTCCTAGACTCTTGTAGTAGGGACTGGATGTGATTGCAGGACAGAATTTGTCATTTCTGGGTCTCTGACCATATGAACGAGAATATAGGCAAAAACAATTATTACCCTTCCCCCTAATAATCACTACGAGGCAGGAACTCATCATGCAGTTATGGGTTCCAGCACTGAGTGGTCGCCACTGCTGTTCCTGAGGGAGAAGGAACCAGGAGGGCAAGGACAGAGAGACAGTGAGCTGCCAGAAGCGAGGCTCTGGCAATCAGAATGTTGTCCATTACGGAATGCCTGATGCAGCTTCCCTACGTCACCTCCAGAAATAATTCCCTGTGACCCAAGGTCCAGTCTCACCCCAAAGAGGGATAATTTATTTTTAATGTTTTAATTGGAGGATAATTGCTTTACAGTATTGTGCTGGTTTCTACCATACAACAGTGCAAATCAATCATAATTATATCTATATCCCCTCCCTCTTGAGCCTCCCTTCACCCTTGCACCCCATCACTCCAGAGTCATCACAAAAATGCCAGGTTGGACTCCCTGTATTATATAGCAGCTTCCCACTAGCTATCTGTTTAATACGTGATAGAGTATATATGTGAATGCTACTTTCTCAATTTGTCCCACTGTGACTACCCTGTAGCTCAAAAAGTAAAAGATCTGCCTGCAATGAAGGAGACCCTGGTTCGATCCCTGGGTCAGGAAGATCCCCTGGAGAAGGGAATGGCAACCCACTCCCGTATTCTTGCCTGGAGAATTCCAAGGACAGAGAAGCCTGGCGGGCTACAGTCCGTGGGTGCAAAGGGTTGGACATGACTGAGAGACTAATATTTCACTTCACTTCACTTCTCCTTTCCCTGCTGGGTTCACACATCTGTTCTTTACATCTGTGTCTTCATTCCTTCCCTGCAAATAGGATCATCAGCGCCGTTTGTCTAGATTCCATATATATGTGTTAACATACAATATTTGTCTTTCTCTTTCTGACTTACTTCACTCTGTATAATAGGTCCATCCAGCTCATTAGCACTGGCTCAAATTTATTCCCTTCTATGGCTGAGTATGACTTCATTGTATATACACATCACAACTTTTTAATCTCTTCATCTGTTGATGGAGATCTAGGTTGCTTCCATATCCTAGCTATTGTAAGTAGTGCTATAATGAACACTGGGGTACATGTGTCTTTTTCAGTTATGCTTTTCTCAGGATATATGCCCAGTAGTGGGATTTCTGGGTCATATAGTAGCTTTATTGCTAGTCTGCTAAGAATTCTCCACATTGTTCTCCACAGTGGCTGTATCAATTTATATTCCCACCAACAGTACAGTAGGGTTCCCTTTTCTCCACAGCCTCAGGAGAGGGCTCAATTTAAGTGACACAAAACAAGATGTCAAGTGGAGAGAAGCAAGTTAAAAGATGGACCTAGAGCTGAACTTTCCCCACCGCTTGGGCAGGCAGAAGTGTTCCCTGACCAGTCAGCCCACTGACGTGCATTCACCATGAGCCTCTCAGTAACTCCCTGAATCAAAAAGAAGCTCAGCAAAACCTCAGCAGTGCTAATAGAAAGAGCACCACTGTGGTGAGCTGGCAACGAGGTGATGCTTGGCTTTTATTAAGTCTCCTAAGTAAATGAGTTATCACTGGAGGAAGCAGAAGCGCGGGCATGATGTTGTTATGAGCAGCAACCATCCAATGAGTGGCCTCCAGACCCCCATGGGGGCTCACGGAGCTGACAGGTCTGTGGGTGTCTGTGCTGTGAGCCGCCTGCCGCTGCTGATCTCCCTGAGGGGAGGCGGGAGATGTGGGCTAGCAGGAACGTGCTGTTCCACACAGGACAGCTATCAGCTGCTGCCAAGTCCCTCATTAGGGACTTCTCAACCTGGCCCTCCCTGGGCAGCAGCCAGTGTTCTCTTGCTGCCGAGGAGGGAGCTGAGGCAGAGGGAGAACCAAGTCCTGGAGTCACCCGGGGACCGAACCAGGATGGGGACGTGATGTTTCCGCGCTCTCCTACGGGCCCGTTCTGACGCTTGGCAGCTGCTACCTGTGAGCAGTGGGCGGCCTGTTCTCTGCCATCACTCTCATCCTTTACTCCACTAATGAGCCTCTGGCCCAGGTGACTCAGAAAGTAATTGGCGTATCTTTGGTCCGGATGCTGGACTCACTGAAATGGTAGAATAGATGTCAGTGTGCACACTTTCATCTGCTTTAGTGAGGCAGATTTCCCTGGCTGTATCTGCATTTGTATATAATATTGTATTCTTCATCTACCCACGGATTATGGGGTAGGACAAGAGAAATAGACACAGGTCCTCAAATACCTAGGACCTGAGGAGGCAGATAGAATCTGACCATTGGAGGTACTTACAATATCCAGATTTTTAAAAATACGATCTTAATAGTCCAGTTTTATTGTTTCAAATCATGTGCATAACATTGTACACTCAGGTTGGATCAACAAATGACATTTGTTAATGCACTTTTGACATGTTAACTTTCCGTATATAGTAGTCTGTTGTCAGGGTAGATAATGGCACAAGTGGGTGGAGACATCGTCACAAAGCAGTAACATCCAGGTTTTGAGGAAGGAGGTCCAACGTCATTTCTTGGAGATACTGATCTTTGGGTTGATGGGCTGACCACTCTTCTCTTGGAATGGGGTGGGGTGGGGCTCAGGGCAGGACACAGGGGCTGGAGTGGAGCAGAGCTGTCTATCTGCATAGAATAGGATCAGGATAGATAAACACTGCAGCTGCTCACGCTGCATCCTCTGTCCACCCTCGGGGAGAAGCTGAAGCAGTTTAGCAGTTTTGCCAGGGCCAGAGAAAATCATAGCCTTTCTGTATATTCAGGTTTTCAGCAGCAGAGGCCCTGGTTTGGATTTCACTTCTGCCTTCTTTATGAGAGATGTGACAGGAGACACAGGGCTCGTCTAACTGTCCTTGGGGCCTGCAGCAACGGCTGGAATATCCTGCACTGCCCCCTGCATCCACCAGGCTTGGTCCAATACCCATTAGACCGTAGCAGATTGTCCACAGGTTCGGAATGATTAAGCAGGACTGTCTCTCTCATTTGAACATATCAAAGGATTCTACAAAACTGAATGAGGGTGGTGATTTCTTATAGGCTTTTTTTTTTGCCCTCTTAGAAATCAGTTTTTAAAAAAGTTAACACCAAGAAATGATTCCGTGGGTGAAATATGACGCACAGCATTTCCCAAGGTCCCTGATCATTCATCACAGATCAGGCCACAGGCAGCGTGGGCTCAGCTTCGTCCGGAAACTTGCTTCAAGCCTAATTGTTTATTCATTGCAGGGATCATCAGAGTCCAAGAATGACAGGCAGCGGGCCTAGTGTGAAGGATGTAGTGGGAGGGAGATGAGAGGAGTTTGTTATGTCTGCCTGTGTTCCAGCAAGAAAGCTATTGCAGCCTGGAGACAGCTCTTGTATTTACTCTGTTAAGTGTTTGAATTTCCTCTGTTGACTTGTCATTGAGATAAATGTGTTACATGTCTGTTAAGATTTTTTTAAAAATGAAAGAGCTCCCATATTGTCAGGGCATTGAGGCACTCAGAAAGGCCAGTCAGGACAGCACCTCAGAGAAGCCTGTGAGTGCCTGCTTATCATTGCTGGGCCCCTACCCCATAGCATGGTTGGGGTTCTCAGGGCAGAGGAAATGGGGCAGTGAAAAGACTGTAAACCAACATGAGGCAGTGATGCAATGAGGAAGGGGGCCAAGATACTCTTGGTTGCATCTAAGTGTCCAAAGTATAAATCAGAGATTTCCTAAGCTAATGTAAGGGAAGGAAGAACCAGCCCCTAAGGAAGGGGCCCACAGCAGATAGCTGAGGGAGCTGAGGTCTCCATTTCATTAGCTTGGGCCTGGGAGCTGGGTTCCAACCTCAGTGGAGTTCCATCTAGTAACTTAGGACATGAACATGAGGCTGAGGCTTCCCAGCTGACTCAGTGATAAAGACTCTACCTGCAGTGCAGGCGATGCAGAAGATGTGGGTTCAGTCCCTGGGTCAGGAAGACCCCCTGGAGGAGGGCATGGAAACCCACTCCAGTATTCTTGCCTGGAGAGTCCCATGGACAGAGGAGCCTGGAGGGCTACAGTCCATGGGGTTGCAAAGAGTTGGACATGACTGAGTGACTTAGCACACACACATAAGCATTAGGCCTACCAAGCAGTCTGACCAGACAACCTGGAGGTGAGCTAAGCACTGTTTGTTTCTTCTTAGACACTGGCAGCAGAGCACCCTGATGGACCAGCTGCTGTAGAAGGAGCTCCTAAAACATTACTCTCCAGCCCACAAGCCTCAGGTCCTGTAGCTGGGCCAAGCAGGGTCAGGCAGCCTGCCCTGCAAAAGGAAGAAGAGAAAGGCCTCTCTCTTTTGCCTGGAATTGTCTCTGAGGTTAGCAATGACTTCACTGCAAAAGATCTGAAAGGCCTTTCTCCTTCCCCCCGCACTGTGCATCGGCATAGCACCCCTGCCTCCTTCAGACCTCCTTTCTGGGCACATTCCTCATTTCCTCTCTGTTTCTTTGGTGGCTCGCTTGCTCTTCCCTGGATCTCTTTACTCTGCCCTGCCTTAACTGTCAGGCTCCTATCTGTTCTTGATCTGTTTCGCATCTCATTCTCTGATCTCTCTGTATAATGTGGCCCATTACCACGTCTCTTGTATCAATCATCTGAGGCTGCTATAACAAATGATCACAACAGAATATTTGTTTCAACAGTAGAAATGTATGTTCTCACAGTTCTGGAGGCTACAAGTCCAAGATCGAGGTGCAGGCATGATCACTTTCTGGTGAAGTTTCTCTTTCTGGCTTGTACACAGCTGCCTTCCTGCTGTGCTTTTACATGGAGGAGAGAGAGAAAGAATGCAAGTGTCTCCTCTTATATGGGCACTAATTCCATCACAAGGGACCCAGCCTTGTGACTTCATTTAAACCTAACCCTTCCAAAGACTCCATCTCCAAACCCTATCATGATGAGGGCTAAGGCTTCAATATATGAATTTGAGGGGGGGGGGAGGGCAGTCCAATCCATAGCAGCTCTTTAGTTCAGTTCAGTTCAGTCGCTCAGTCGTGTCTGACTTTTTGTGACCCCATGAATCAGGCCAAGCATGCCAGGCCTCCCTGTCCATCACCAACTCCTGGAGTTCACTCAAACTCATGTCCATCGAGTCAGGGATGCCATCCAGCCATCTCATCCTCTGTCGTCCCCTTCTCCTCCTGCCCCTAATCCCTCCCAGCATGAGAGACTTTTCCAATGAGTCAACTCTTTGCATGAGGTGGCCAAAGTACTGGAGTTTCAGCTTTAGAGTCATTCCTTCCAACGAGATCCCAGGACTGATCTCCTTTATAATGGACTGGTGGATCTCCTTGCAGTCCAAGGGACTCTCAAGAGTCTTCTCCAACACCACAGTTCAAAAGCATCAATTCTTCGGCACTCAGCCTTCTTCACAGTCCAACTCTCACATCCATACATGACCACAGGAAAAACCATAGCCTTGACTAGACAGACCTTAGTTGGCAAAGTGATGTTTCTGCTTTTGAATATACTGTTTCTCATGATGTACTCTGCATAGAAGTTAAATAAGCAGGGTGACAATATACAGCCTTGATGTACTCCTTTTCCTATTTGGAAGCAGTCTGTTGTTCCATGTCCAGTTCTAACTGTTGCTTCCTGACCTGCATACAGATTTCTCAAGAGGCAGGTTAGGTGGTCTGGTATTCCCATCTCTTTCAGAATTTTCCACAGTTTATTGTGATCCACACAGTCAAAGGCTTTGGCATAGTCAATAAAGCAGAAATAGATGTTTTTTTTCTGGAACTCTCTTGCTTTTTCGATGATCCAGCGGATGCTGGCAATTTGATCTCTGGTTCCTCTGCCTTTTTTAAAACCAGCTTGAACATCAGCAGCTCTTAGTGATTCCTTAATGCACATTCTTAGCCCAGAGTTCTCTGCTAAGCAATCCATCTATAGTTCAGACTGAAACAAACTGACATAGTTGGGCTACATCAGTTGAACTCCTGGGGATGTCACAGAACGCTTTATCTTCTGTTCAAACCAGCCCCTTCAGCCATGTTTCCTAGGGTAATTCATGGTAGCACACTTTGGGGCACAGACTCCTCCCGGGGCACTTGATTTCTCTCTCAAGCCTGACATTGGGTCATCCAGAGCAGCTGTCCATCCAGGGCTGGGCTTCTGAGCACAGCAGTTATTACAGTTGGCCCCCTCCCTCCATATCCACAGGTTCCACATCTCTGGATTCAGTCAACCACAAATTTAAAACAGAAGAAAAATTCCAGAAAGTTCCAAAGAACAACACTTGAATTTGCCACACACAGACAACTATTTAGCTAGCACATTTGCATTGCGTTAGGTATTATAAGTAATGTAGAGATGACTTAAAATCTGTGGCAGGACGTGAGTAGTTTATATACAAATATTATGCCATTTAAAACAAGTGACTTGAGCATCTTTGGGTTCCGGTATCCGTGAGGGTCCTGGGAACAATCCCCCTGAAAACTGAGGGGTGACTGTAACATATACAAGACTGTGACCACATCTCTTCCTTCTTGTTGTTGTTTGCTGTGCTTAGTCGCCCAGTCGTGTCTGACTCTTTGGGACCCCACGGACTGTAGCCCGCCAGGCTCCTCTGTCCATGGGGATTCTCCAGGCAAGAATACTGGAACGGATAGCCTTTTCCCTTCTCCAGGGGATCTTCCCAACCCAGGGATCGAACCCAGTTCTCCTGCATTGCAGGTGAATTCTTCACTGTCTGAGCCACCAGGGAAACTCTCTTCCTTTCTACGTAAGCTGACTGATTCTTTAAGCATACTTCTCAACCCTAGCTTCATATTTTAAAAAATATGGATGCCTGGGCTCCACCCCAGGCCAATGAGTCCATCTCTCTGGGGAGGGGCCAGTGGTTCTACGAGGTGCCCAGTGAGAGTGGAGAACTTAAGTCACTCCACCTGAGGACTCAGGTAAGCTGTCTTGCGGAAGCTGTAGCAGCAGTTGGGGGACCTGGAACAGCAAGCTTCCAGGGCTTGCTCTGCATCTCTCCCTCCCCCCCTTTCTTTCCAGATCGTCCACGTCCTAAATCTTGTTTCCTACCTTTGGCCCCGTTCCTTCCCTCTGGGCTTGTCAACTCATCCCTATTCCCTGGATTGACCATAGCAGTCTCTAAAGACTTTAACTTGGACCCCTTCTAGCACCTTATCCCCTGGTGGGCTGATCTGGTCTTGCTTAGTACCCCCTCCTCCCATCCCTCCTTTACCAGGAAGGTCTAGAAAGTCCTTTGCTAGCCTCTTAAGGAATTACCAACATTACTGTGCACACAGAGGAGGTCTAATACACACCGTTGCTGTCTGAGCCCAAAACTGATTTTGACTATTATTGAGTGATGGTGATAAAACCGGCAGCTATTTTTAATGATCCATTTCCTTCTTTTTTTTGGGTAGCTTATTAGAAGAGGAAAGAAGAGGCATGTGGCATTTGCTGGTGGAAATAGCCAATTTATTATCTGGTAGTTTTCTGTGCTTTACTGTGGGTGTACAACATAGACAAGGGGCAGTATGCTAACCCCAGGGCTGGCTTGGACAAGAGTTTAATTTAGATGGTTGCGTCAGATTATGTTTGCTTTCTGAAAACTGACTGCACTTTGAGACACCCCCCCCCTTAATAACAGTAAATCTTAAGAATTCAGGGTTAATAAGAACCAGGCAAGCAACACAGTAAAAGATTGGCAAAGATATAAACAAGCGGTTCATAGAATAGAAAGTAAAAAAATGACCAATAGACAATTGAAGAACACTTACCATTCTAGTAATCAGTGAAATACGAATTCAAAGATAGTAAGAGATTTATTTCAATAAGTCAAAGATGTTAATGGACAATTAACATAAAAAGAGATACACACTGACCAAGAAACATAAAAAGATGCTCCTTGACACTAGTCAGCAGGAAACTACAGATATAGAGACATCATTTCTCACCAGTCAGATTGGTGAAAATTACTATGTTGGCAAGGATATGGAGAAATAGATACACAAGGACATGTGACATACTGCGGGTAGGATTGTAAATTGTATTCTGGAGGGCAACTTATCAGTATGTATCAAAAGTTTCATCAGTATATGTTAAAATTTTCATCAATTTGAAAATTTACTTTGCATCAGAACTGTTTTATAATTTCATTTTCTCCTGAAGCATCTTATCAGAGCAAGTTAAAACAACTCTAGGCTCATGAGTGATGTTTTGGTAAAACTTTATTGGATGGTGCTCGGTCACTCAGTCATGTCTGACTCTTGGCAACCTCATAGACTATAGCCTGCCAATCTCCTCTGTCCGTGGGATTTTCCAGGCAAGAATGCTGGGGTGGGTTGCCATTTCCTTCTTCAGGGGATCTTCCTGATCCAGGGATCGAACCCGTGTCTCTTGTGCCTCCTGCATTGGCAGGCAGATTCTCTACCACTGCGCCACCTGTGTATTTCATATAACTTGCCCATATCATTACATATCATTCTTTTACTTTCTCCCCCAAAATATTTTAAAAAGTAAAAACCAATCTAATCTTGGGGTGGTGGTTTGATCACTAAGTCATGTCTGATCCTTGCGACCCCATGGACTGTAGCCCGCCAGTCCATGAGATTTCCCAGACAAGAATGCTGGAGTGGGTTGTTCTTTCCTTTTTCAGCAGATCTTCTTGACCCAGGGATTGAACCCGCATCCCTGCTTGGCAGACAGATTCTTTACTGCTGAGCCACAAGAGAAGCCTTGGGGGCTATACAAAAACAGACAGTGGTCTGGATTTGGTGCGTAGGGCTTAATTTGCCAAACTTTGTTTTATATTATTACTTGTTTCTTAAAAATTAGAAATTGCTGTAACACTATTTAAAGCTAACTTTAAAAGCTAACCATTACCCCAAACAAAACATTAAAGATTGACTTCAAAGCAAGCAAGGTCCATTCTATTTTTGAACTTATTATTTGTTAAACAAACGCTAGTGTTTTAAAAATTCTATCTTATGACCTGTTCTTGTGCATTCTTTCCCAGGTCTGTTTGTATTGTCACTCCTGTTCATAAGTCATGGATTAGTATCAAACTCGGACAGTTGATGAACAGCTGGGGGAGTTCACTCATGATGTCATCAGCTCAGTTCAGTCGCTCAGTCGTGTCTGACTTTTTGTGACCCCATGAATCAGGCCAAGCATGCCAGGCCTCCCTGTCCATCACCAACTCCTGGAGTTCACTCAAACTCATGTCCATCAAGTCAGTGATGCCATCCAGCCATCTCATCCTCTGTCGCCCCCTTCTCCTCCTGCCCCCAATCCCTCCCAGCATCAGAGTCTTTTCCAATGAGTCCACACTTCGCATGAGATGACCAAAGTACTGGAGTTTCAGCTTTAGCATCAATCCTTCCAAAGAACACCCAGGACTGATCTCCTTTAGGATGGACTGGTTGGATCTCCTTGCAGTCCAGGGGATTTTCAAGAGTCTTCTCCAACACCATAGTTCAAAAGCATCAATTCTTCGGTGGTCAGCCTTCTTCACATTCTAACTCTCACATCCATATATGACCATAGGAAAAACCATAGCCTTGACTAGACGGACCTTAGTTGGCAAAGTAATGCCTCTGCTTTTGAATATGCTATCTAGGTTGGTCATAACTTTTCT
>SJYC01129383.1:0-11194 GCA_006408675.1 Madoqua kirkii | reverse complement strand
ACCCCCACACTGCCCCAGCACCCTCCACTCACATTATCCAGGCCTGTTCAGGAACCACATGTCTACCCTGGAGTCAGGGTTGCCAGTTCTTGGCTGGAAAGTTAAGAGAGAGACAGTGATAATAATTGACTTTGTTGAGCATGAGGGACACGAATGATGGGAAGGAGGTGCAGGGAAAAAAACAACACAACCTTTACTGTACCCCCATTAGGTTTATTGACTGGGGTGCTGCAAATTAGATAGTCAAAAGACAGATTAACAGGAGAAAAACAATCAGAAGTTTGTTAATGTGTGCATCTGAGTACACATAGGGGAAAACTCAATGATGAGCAACTGAAATAGGGGTTAGAACTTGGGCTTATAATAGGACCTTAACAAAAGAACAATAAATTTATGGAGAAGTAACAAATAAAGGAAAGGGACTTTGTGTTTCTTGTGTTAGTTGCTCAGTCATGTCCAGCTCTTTGCAACCCCATGGAGTGAAGCCCGCCAGGCTCCTCTGTCCATGGCAGTCTCCAGCAAGAGTACTGGAGTGGGCTGCCATTCCCTTCTCCAGGGGCTCTTCCTGACCCAGGGATGGAACCTGGGTGTCCTGCATTGCAGGCAGACTCTTCACCATTTGAGCGACCAGGGAAGCCCCAAGCAACATTACACAACAACAGACTGACAAAAATGAATTCATTTCAAGTGAGCTGATACCTGCTTGAATGTATTATTGTATTCAAAAACTCTCAGTACTGATCTAAAATATTGTGTATTCACAAAGCATATGTTGTTATGGACACAGAAAACAATCAAATCCTTGTCTCCTTTAAAAAGAAATAAAACATAAAAGTAAACTGTGTTCCATGATCTGTGTACTCTGCCCTCAAATGTTCCGCATGACTCTCAGCAACACTGGTCGGTAGTTTTGTTCCGAAATTTCCATGTACCCAAAGTAGTCACTCATTCGAGACCCATGCAGCGCTGCTTCTGCTAGGAAACCCGGCAGATCTTGAGTCTGGGTATGCTGTAGAATGTCTTGTAGATGTTTGAATATCGCTATACAGACATACACGTGATCCTCTGGACCAAGGAAAACACAGGTAGCAATGCAATGGCAGATTTCTGCCAATCTAAATAGTTCCAAAAACACTGAGTTATCCATTGCAGGCAAATCTGTGACGGTGCAAAACCAGACATGTGAAAAGCTGAAAACGGGCACTTTTGCTTTCAGAAAGTAGCAGTTGGTGCAGCAAACTGTAGGCAGGTAAATATGCAGGGGAAACTAATGGGAGATGCTGCTGCTGCTAAGTCGCTTCAGTCGTGTCCGACTCTGTGCGACCCCAGAGACGGCAGCCCCCCAGGCTCCCCCGTCCCTGAGATTCCCCAGGCAAGAACACTGGAGTGGGTTGCCATTTCCTTCTCCAGTGCATGAAAGTGAAAAGTGAAAGTGAAGTTGCTCAGTCGTGTCCAACTCTTAGCGACCCCATGGACTGCAGCCCACCAGGCTCCTCCATCCATGGGATTTTCCAGGCAACAGTACTGGAGTGGGGTGCCATTGCCTTCTCCAAATGGAAGATGAAGGTTGTTTTAATGCAGTTTGTTATGTAGCTGCCACTGCAGGTGTCTCTGAGGTGAATCTGGAATTGTCTCCACTGATTTAAGAATTGTCCTGCACTTACTCGCAGAGAGAGAGGGAGGGCTGAGATTTTTTTTTTCTCAAGTCTGTTTCTTCTCAATTGTCTTCAGCTCAAAACAATCCTTGTTATAGAGGCATATTTTGAGGTGGCATACTCTGAACTCCTTCAGAGATAATCTAAGCAAAAGACTTAAGACCTCGTGTGCTGAGAGAGAAATAAAGGCATCACTCTCAAGTATGAAGAAGGTAGTGCCGTGAGCAGGAAGCACGCAAACATCCTCTCAGATTTATCCTCATAACCCCTATTCCCAAGAGCCTTCCTAGCCACTGTTTCCAGACGTGCAGCGTTCAGCAGGGCTTGATTATCTTTCTTTCACCAGCTCTGGCTCTGTAGTCTGACGCACATAGGAAGGAGCGGGGAGCAGGCCCGCTCTTTGGGTCATAGAAGTCTTTGACCTCACCATGAACCTGCTCGTCCCTTTGGACTGTGGTCTTGAAATCGGGCATGGTTTGCGTGGTCCTGGTCTCTTCAAGTCCTGGCCCTGGCCCTGAAGAGACTGGTCCTCTGCTGCCCTCTGCAGTAGAAAGACAACACTGCACGTTGTCTGGGGGCTTACCTTCTCAAAAGGCAACAACTGTGTTCTAACGGACACCAAGCAGCGTGGGTGGTTTTTAACTTTTCACCCAGATGTTTCAGCTGGTGATTTTTGTTACTAGAAATTCCTTTACTTTCTCTAGTTCTAGTATTCTAATTTCTTTTGTACATAATGCATGATTATATACGAAGTTTCAGTGGACTGAATGGGCCCCTCAAAATCCTTATGTTGAAATTCTAATCTCAGTGTGATGGTATTAGGACATGGGGCCTTTGGGCAGTAATTGAGGGCAAAGCCCTCCTGAATGAGATTAGTGTCCTTGTATTGGGTTGGCCCAAAAGTTCAATCAGCTTTTCCACAAGGTGTTACAGGAAAACCCAAACGAACTTTTGGGCCAGCCCAATGAAGGCAGCTCCAGCGAGGTCTTTTGCCCCCTTCAGCCTGTGAGGACACAACTAGAAGGTGGCGGTCTGCAACCTGGAAGAGGGCTGGCATCCAGATCTCGGAATTCCAGACTCTAGAACAGTGAGAAGTGAATTTCTGTGGTTAATAAGCCACCCAGTCTGTGGTGATTTGATAGAGCAGACCAAAGGAAGACAGTCACTTCATTCAAGATTTCTTCCCTGATGATTCAGATGGTAAAGAATCCACCTGCAATGCAGGAGACCTGGGTTCAATCCCTGGGTCGGGAAGACCCCTTGGAGAAGGGAATGGCAGCCCACTCCAGTATTCCTGCCTGGAGAGTCCCAGTGACAGAGGAGCTGAGCCGAGCGGGCTACAGTCCATAGGGTTGCAAAGAGCTGAACACAAGGATGTGAATCTGAGTGAACCCCGGGAGTTGGTGATGGACAGGGAGGCCTGGCGTGCTGTAATTCATGGGGTTGCAAAGTGTTGGACATGACTGAGCAACTGAACTGAACTAAAGCAACTAACACTTTCACTTACTTTCAAAGAATAAGTACCATGCCAGTGACACCTGGACCTCTGTTGATATTTTCCATCTTCTTCATCCCTAACTACTCATGTGGGATGGTGTTTCAGGACCATCTGAGTGCGTACGGGGCATAGATGTGTTCCAGTGAGTGGACTGCGGGTACTGGTCAACCAACTTGGCTTCGCAGAGGTACAAGCGCTGCCTTCCTTACATCTTGACAGTGGCTACGATCGGTCAGCAGGTGTGATGGTGTTAATGGCTGAAGGCGGAGTGGAAGGACTGCCACCCAACAGTTCAAAACACAGTGTGCAGCGGTGGATTGGCTGGTTATTCCACAGTCAACATTCTATCCATGTGGCACAGTGAGAGTGGGCCAGAGCCTCTTTCTTCTCTCTGAGAGAGACCATGTCAGTCTACTGAAGCCCAGCGTCTTATTCCTCAGTCCATCTCTACTGATGGTGCAGCTGGACTTTTGTGAGTCTCCTCTTACCGTTGTATTTTTACCAATGTAGTCCTTTTCTTGTTGTTAGCTCTTTAATGGAACTTGGGAGGAGGTGTAACAAGTACTGCTGCTCTGACACTGTGATACCTTGTATATCATCATGGGTTTTTATTACTGTAACAATGGAAGTGTTTACAATCAAAGGGTCAAAATTTACAGTGCCAGAACCACAAATGGAGAGCTAAGAAAGGGGGTAGGAAACATTCAGAGGCAAAAATTTTTACATTATTGAGATGTTAAAATACACCCATAGATGGAAATGCTTAGGTTAAATGCCTTCTATTTTTATTATCAACTGGAGATATCTGTACAACTCTGGCATAATACCTATGGGGTGATCAAACACAGATCTTTCAAATTCCCAAAGAAATTTTGTGTGGCTTATTGCAAACTTTGATTAATTAAAAATGTGTCTGCATCCCAAGTAAGCAAAATAAGGCATAAAGACATTCTTCCTTTTTTTCCTGTTAGTAAGTTTCCCATTAAGCATTGCGCCATTTCTCTTTTCAGTTGCTGTTCATTTGCTAAGTTGCATCTGACTCTTCGTGACCCCATGGACTGTAGCGCCCCAGGCTCCTCTGTCCTCTGTTATCTCCAGGAGACTGCTCAAATTCATGCTCATTGTGTTGGTGATACTATCTACCATCTCATCCTCTGTAACCCACTTCTCCTCCTGCCCTCAATTTTTTCCCAGCATCAAGGTCTTTTCCAATGAGTCAGCTCTTTGCATCAGGTGGCCAAAGTGTTGGAGCTTCCGTATCAGTCCTTCCAATGAGTATTCAGGGTTGATTTCTTTTAGAATGCACTGGTTTGATCTCCTTGGTGTTCAAAGGACTCTCAAGCATCTTCTCCAGCACTACAGTTTGAAGGCATCATTTCTTGGGTGCTTAGCTTTCTTATGGTCCAACTCTCACATCTGTACATGGCTATGGGAAAAACCATAGCTTTGACTTATATGGATCTTTGTTGGCAAAGTAACAACTCTGTCTTTTAATATGCTATTTAGGTTGGTCATAGCTTTTCTTTCAAGGAGCAAGCGTCTTTTAATTTCATGACTGCAGTCACTGTCTGCAATGATTTTGGAGCCCAAGAAAATAAAGTCTGTCACTGTTTGCATTGTTCCCCATCTATTTGCTGAGAAGTGATGACATCGGATGCCATGATCTTAGTTTTTTGAATGTTGAGTTTTGAGCCAGCTTTTTCACTCTCTTCTTTCACTTTCATCAAGAGGCTCTTTAGTTCTTCTTCACTTTCTGCCATAAGGGTGGTGTCATCTGCGTATCTGAGGTTGTTATTTCTCCCGGCAATCTAATTCCAGCTTGTGCTTCATCTAGCCTGGCATTTTGCATGATGTACTCTGCATATAAGTTAAATAAGCAGGGTGACAATATAAAGCCTTGACGTACTCCTTTCCCAGTTTGGAACCAGTCTGTTGCTCCATGTTTGGTTCTAGTGGTTGCTTCTTGACCTGCATACAGGTTTCTCAGGAGGCAGATCAGATGGTCTGGTATTCCCATCTCTTTCAGAATTTAGGGAAGATAGTATAACATATGAAATGTGGTGGTGGTTTAGTCACTAAGTCATGTCTGACTCTTACATGAATAATAGCCCTCCAGGCTCCCCTTTCCAATAAAGGATGGAATAGCACCTAAGTACACATGCTGAGTGGGCTTGTGTGTTCCAGACAAAAACAGAAGGGACCCAGAGAAAGGTTTACTCAAAGAAAATATTTTGAATTACATGAATGTAAAGCTGCAATCAAGATTGCCAGGAGAAATATCAACAACCTCAGGTACGTAGATGACACCACTCTTATGGCAAAGAGGAACTGAAGAAATTCTTGATGAAGGTGAAAGAGGACAGTGAAAAATCTGGCTTAAAACTCGACATTCAAAAACTAAGATCATGGCATCTGGGTCCATCACTTCATGGCAAATTGATGAGGAAAACATGAAAACAAGGGCAGATTTTATTTTCTTCGGCTCCAAAACCACTGTGGACAGTGACTGCAGCCATGAAATTAAAAGACATTTGTCCCTTGGAAGAAAAACTGTGACAAACCTCAGTTCAGTTCAGTCACTCAGTCGTGTCCAACTCTACGACCCCATGGGCTGCAGCACACCAGGCCTCCCTGTCCATCACCAACTCCCGGAGTCCACCCAAACTCATGTCCTTTGAGTCGGTGATGTCATCCAACCATCTTATCCTCTGTCATCTCTTCTCCTCCTACCTTCAGTCTTTCCCAGCATTGGGGTCTTTTCAAATGAGTCAGTTCTTTGCATCAGGTGGCCAAAATATTGGAGTTTCAGTTTCAGCATCAGTCCTTCTAGTGAATATTCAAGACTGATTTCCTTTAGGATGGACTGGTTGAATCTCCTTGGAGTCCAAGGGACTCTCAAGAGTCTTCTCCAACACCACAGTTCAAAAACATCAATTTTTTGGCACTCAGCTTTCTTTATAGTACAACTCTCACATCCATACTACTGGAAAAACCATAGCTTTGACTAGACCAACCTTTGTTGACAAACCTAGACAGTGTATTAAAAAGCAGAGGTACCACTTTGACCACAGAGATCCATCTAGTCAAAGCTATGAACTGGGGTGTTGGAGAAGACTCTTGAGAGTCCCTTGGACAGCAACGAGATCAAACCAGTCAGTTCTAAAGGAAATCAACCCTGAATATTCACTGGAAGAACTGATGCTGAAGCTGAAGCTCCAACACTTTAGCCAACTGATGAGAAAAGCTGACTCATTAGAAAATACCCTAATGCTGAGAAAGATTGAAGGCAGGAGAAGGGGGTAACAGAAGATGAGATGGTTGGATGGCATCACTGACTCAATGGACATGAGTTTGAACAAACTCTGGAAGACAGTGATGGACAGGGAAGCCTGGAGTGCTGCAGTCCACGGGGTTGCAAAGAATTGGACACAACTTATTGACGGAACAACAAAAAAGAATCCTACAAATATCCGCTTGGAAAGGCAGTTTACCTAAATTGAATAGGGATGAGTTCAGCATTTTTTTTTTTTTTTTTTTGGTTAAAGGCATTCTGAGTCTATTTGGGGGAGGTGACTTTTTCACTTGAGTCAGTACAATGAACTGTCAGATTCTTTATCCTTTCCTGCCAAGAAGTGGGATTGTGACCTGAGACCAACAGAGCAGTCTCTCTCTGGAACTGGAACTTTAACAGAGTCAACAAAAAGACAGAAGATAATTACTTCTGCTCATGCACCCTAGTTGCAATGTGACAATATCCATTGTCAATTTCTGCAACTGAAATTCTGCAAGTAGTTCTGTTCTGTCTTTTCAAGCCTGTTGGTCTTTCTTTTAGAGTTTGAGGATATTTCCCTATATTGTTTCTATAAATCCCACTTTTGCTGATGGGAAGGGCAGATTTTTGGACAGGTGGGGAACTGGCCACAGTGAGGAAGAAAGCCATTACGGGCCCCTTCACACGTCAGGTATCAAGAGCCCACAATTCAGTTCAGTTCAGTCAGTCGTGTCCGACGCTTTGTGACCCCATGAATTGCAGCACACCAGGCCTCCCTGTCCATTACCAACTCCTGGAGTTCACTCAAACTCATGTCCATCGAGTCAGTGATGCCATCCAGCTATCTCATGTTCCGTCATCCCCTTCTCCTCCTACCCCCAATCCCTCCCAGCATCAGAGTCTTTTCCAATGAGTCAACTCTTCGTATGAGGTGGCCAAAGTATTGGAGTTTCAGCTTTAGAATCATTCCTTCCAAAGAACACCCAGGACTGACCTCCTTTAAAATGGACTGGTTGGATCTCCTTGTAGTCCAAGGGACTCTCAAGAGTCTTCTCCAACACCACAGTTCAAAAGCATCAATTCTTTGGCACTCAGCTTTCTTTGTAGTCCAACTCTCAGATCCTTACATGACTACTGGAAAGACCATAGCCTTGACTAGATAGATGGACCTTTGTTGGCAAAGTGATTTCTTTGCTTTTGAATATGCTGTCTAGGTTGATCATAACTTTCCTTCCAAGGAGTAAACGTCTTTTAATGTCATGGTTGCAGTCACCATCTGCAGTGATTCTGGAGCCCCCCAAAATAAAGTCTGACACTGTTTCCACTGTTTCCCTGTCTATTTCCTATGAAGCGATGGGACCAGATGCCATGATCTTCGTTTTCTGAATGTTGAGCTTTAAGCCAACTTTTTCACTCTCCTCTTTCACTTTCATCAAGAGGCTTTTAGTTCCTCTTCACTTTCTGCCATAAGAGTGGTGTCATCTGCATATCTGAGGTTATTGATATTTCTTTTCCTGGCAATCTTGATTCCAGCTTGTGCTTCTTCAAGCCCAGCATTTCTCATGATGTACTCTGTATAGAAGTTAAATAAGCAGGGTGACAATATACAGCCTTGACGTACTCCTTTTCCTATTTGGGAGCAGTCTGTTGTTGCATGTCCAGTTCTAACTGTTGCTTCCTGACCTGCATATAGGTTTCTCAAGAGGCAAGTCAAGTGGTCTGGTATTCCCACCTCTTTCAGAATTTTCCACAGTATATTGTGATCCACACAGTCAAAGGCTTTGGCATAGTCAATAAAGCAGAAATAGATGTTTTTCTGGAACTCTCTAGCTTTTTCCAGGAGCCCACAGTATACAGCAGCAAAGCTAAACATTCTGCTTTCCTGAGGTACACCAGCAGGTGGCGCTATGACAAACTAAATAGCTGATGCCCCCAAATAAATGGTACAAGGCATTCTGAATCAGTCGGGAAGGACGCCTCCTTCTGATGGCTTTGGATAACTTGCATCAGTTCAAGAATAATAAAATCAAATGTTTAAATTATTGCCTCAGGGTAATATTCTGTGTCCTGATTACCCTGGCACTTTAAGGCTCACAATTACTGATGTAATGGTCATATGCCACAGGCATAGTTCATGCAGAGGTCCTTCTTTGTTTAGCATTTTGGATAAGTTCTGAGTATATCAGAGCAGACAGTTTAGCTGCTGGCCATTTTAATGACAGAGAGTGCATTTACAGTTCATGATATTTATATTCTGTACACATGCACACACATTAAGTTACCAGCAGAGAAGCCAAAATTGGGTTGTCTTCAGAATCACTGCAACCTACAAGGCTTTAAAAATACAGTATCTGTGGAATTTGGAGGAAGAAAAGGCTGTGATCCAAGCATTTGAAATAAGCCATGTGGGGGACTTCCTTGGTGGTCCGGTGACTAAGACTCTGTGCTTCCATTGCAGAGGGCACGGGTTTGTCCCTGGTTGGGGAACTAAGATCCTGCATGCTGCAGAGGGCAGACAGAAAAGATCTATGTTGTGTTTTGTGTATGACCACAATAGAAAGCAATCCTTAGATATGTGAGGGTGCAGGAATCATACCATCCGCATCCCCTTCTTGAAAAAATTGCTCCAGCTAACCAAGAGATGAAGCAAAGGAGAGAGGGAAGTGAGGGAACCCGTGGTTTGAAAGGAATCCTAGTCCCAACAGGAGCCTAGCCCCAAAGTGAAAATGAAAGTGTTGGTTGTGTCCGACTCTGAACTGTAGCCCACCGGGCTCCTCTGTCCATGGGATTCTCCAGGCCAGAATGCTGGAGTGGGCAGCCATTCCCTTCTCCAGGGGACCTTCCCAACTCAGGGATCGAGCCCAGGTCTCCTGTGCTGCAGGCGGATTCTTCACCGTCTGAGCCACCTGGGAAGCCCCGAGCCTAGCTGAACTAACCTGAACTCGGAAGCTGGGAGGCTCACTGCATTCTTTGTTGTCAGGGGAATTTTGCCGTCAAAGAGTCAGCGTGCTTCCCTAAGCTGCTTCCTTCCTCAGCTGCTCATTTTCCTGTACCAGGAAATGTGTCTATTATGACACATCCTTTGCCCTCTCATACACGTAGAATCTAATACTTTGTTTGGCAAGCAGTTGTGATTTGAATTTGTTTATTCATTTGCAAACAAAGCCCACTCTATCTAGGGGCTATGACTAAGAGCTAAAAAATACGTTTTCCCATTTCCACCAAGCAGGATACTTAATAATGAAATTTAAAGAGCTTTTTATTGTCATGCGAAGTCATGATTTTCTGCATCTTTAAAACTTGGATTAAATAATTTTATCCAAGGATTGGTTCGTAGATAAATATATAAAGGCATACATTAGATTAAAAAAAAAAAAAGAAACATCTTGAATGCTACCAGTAGAAAATAGTTGAATAAAAGGTGGCATAGCCCTATTTTTGGATATTATGTAACTATTCAAAAGGAGGAGTTTGATTTAGATGTAATGTTCTGTGGGAAAAGCCACAAGAAAGGGAGCTGAAGAGGAATGTGTGTGGCATGACCTAGTTTTATAAAATCGGAGAAAAAGCTTTTATTGGTGTGAAGATTTTCACTTGGGTGCATTACTATGAACATAGAGAAGAATGTGGACATTAAGCTATTAACATGTATCCTCTTAGGAAGAGGTAGTGGTGGGAGGGAGGGTCATAGGGAGGAAAAATATTGTTGGGCTTTTCTTTGATACCTTCAGGATTTTGAGAGGGGGGCTTATAATAAAAGGCGATAAAAAGTATATATTGCTTTTTAGTTTGAAAGAAAAATCCAATGAAGTAAATATTAAAGGTGACTCATCCAGAATGACTTCCGTGGTTTATTTTTGCAATTTGTTTATTTATGATATATTTATTTTGGCTGTGCTGACTCTCTGTTGCTGCGTGAGGGCTTTCTTTAGCTGCAGTGCGTGGGTTTCTGATTGCATGGCTTATTTTGCTGCAGAGCACAGGCTCTGTGTCTTTGTAGATTTGCCTGTTATGAAACTTTATCTAAATGACCATACCGTAGATGTGTCTGGCTTTTTGCAATTAGTTCAGTTCAGTTCAGTTCAGTCACTCTGTCTTTGCGACCCATGAATTGCAGCATGCCAGGCCTCCCTGTCCATCATCAACTCCCGGAGTTCACTCAAACTCTTGTCCATCGAGTCAGTGATGCCATCCAGCCATCTCATCCTCGGTCGTCCCCTTCTCCTCCTGCCCCCAATCCCTCCCAGCATCAGAGTCTTTTCCAATGAGTCAACACTTCACATGAGGTAGCCAAAGTACTGGAGTTTCAGCTTCAGCATCAGTCCTTCCAGTGAACACCCAGGACTGATCTCCTTTAGGATGGACTGGTTGGATCTCCTTGCAATCCAAGGGACTCTCAAGAGTCTTCTCCAACAACACAGTTCAAAAGCATCAATTCTTCGGCTCTCAGCTTTCTTCACAGTCCAACTCTCACATCCATACATGACCACAGGAAAAACCATAGTCTTGACTAGACGGACCTTTGTTGGGAAAGTGATTTCTCTGCTTTTGAATATGTTATCTAGGTTGGTCATAACTTTTCTTCCAAGGAGTAAGCGTCTTTTAATTTCATGGCTGCAATTAGCATAGTTGTCAAAATTTTTTCATGTATGGCATGTATCACTGTGTAACTCCTTTTATGGGCAAACACTACTTCCATACACGGCCATGTCACTTTTGCTTATCCATTCATGAGTTGATTAACATTTGCATTGCTTATACTTTCTATTT
>SJYC01129382.1:0-24848 GCA_006408675.1 Madoqua kirkii | reverse complement strand
GCATGTTGTCAAAATTTTTTCATGTATGGCATGTATCACTGTTTAACTCCTTTTATGGGCAAACACTACTTCCATACACGGCCATGTCACTTTTGCTTATCCATTCATGAGTTGATTAACATTTGCATTGCTTATACTTTCTATTTCTTGACTAATGCTGCTTTGAACATTCATGGACAAGTTTTTCTGTGGACATAGTTTTGGATTCTTTTTGTTATATATTTAGGATAGAATTGCTGAGTCTTATGGTAACTCAGTGTTTAACATTTTTGGAAACTGCCCAAACAGCTATGCCATTTTACAATATCACAAGGAATGCAGGCAAATTCTACTTTCTCCACACCCTTGCCACTGCTTGTTATTTTTTGTTGTTTATTTTAGCCATCCTGGTGTGTATGAAATCATTTTGATTTACTTTTTCCTAACAACTTATCTTGTTATTTTTAATGGTCTTTCAGCCATTTGTATTTCTTTTCTGAATAAATGTCTTTTTAAATCCTTTGCTCCTTAAAATAAAATTGGGTTGTCTTTCCATTGTTGGAACGTAGAGCTCTTTGTACATTTTAGATAGATATTCTTTAATAGGTACGTGATTTGCAAAAAATTTTTTTCTCACTCTGTGGGTTGTTGTTATTTTGATGGTATCACTTGAGAGTTTTTAGTATTGATGCAATACAATATATCTACTTTTTATTGTTTATGTTTGTGCTATTTTTTGGCCATGCCATGTGGCATGTGGAATCTTAGTTCCCTGAGCAGGATTCAAACCCCTGTCCCCCGTGCATTGGTAGTGGGCAGTCTCGACCATTGGCCTACCAGGGCAGTCTCAAGTTTGTGCTTTTTTAAAGTGTATTTGAGAAACCATTACTTAATCCAAGGTCATAAAAGTTTATTCCTATATTTCTTTTAAAAGTTTTGTAGTTCTAGCTCTTACATTTATGTCTGCGGTTCATTTTGAATTGTTTTTTAATATAAGGTGTGAGGTTGGAGTCAGACTTGGATTTATTTTTGTTTTGTTTTTTTTTTTGTATGTGTATATACTGTTGTCCCAGCAACATATTGAAAACACCATTCCTTCCCATTCAGTTGTCTTGACACCCTTGTGAAAAAATCTGTTTATCATAGATATATGAGCTTATTTCTGGACCCTCAGTTAGATCCCATTGATCTGTATATCTGTCCTTATGCCCCTATTGCACTTTCTTGATTAATGTAGGTTCAAAATAAGTTTTGCAATTGGGAAGTGTGAGTCCTCCAGATTTCTTTTTCTTTTTCAAGATTATTTGGCTATTCTGGGTCCCTTGCATCTCCAAATGAATTTAGAATCAGCTTGTCAACTTCTACAAAGAAACCCAGTGGATTTTGATAGAGATTGCATTGAATCTGTAGATTAGTTGGGGGAGTTTGGCCATCTTAACAACATTAAGTGTTCCAATCCATGAACGTAGGGTGTCTATTTACTTAGATCTTCTTAAATTTCTTTCAGTGATTTTTTTTGTAGTTTTCAAAGTACAATTCTTATACTTTTCTGATAAATTATTTCTAAAGTATTTTGTATATGATGTTTTTGTGATTATAATTGTCTTCTTGATTTCATTTTCAGATTGTTCATTGTTAGTGTATAGAAATACAACTTTTTTTTGGTATATTACCTTGTATTCTGACTTTGCTGAATGTTTTAAATCTAATAGCTTTTATTTTTTTGACATTTCTTAGGATTTTCTATATATGAGATCATGTTGTCTCTGAGTAGGGTTACTTTGTCCTTTACAATCTTGATGCCATTATCTCCTTTGTCCAGGCTTATTTGCATATAGTACAACGTTGAATAGAGGTGATGAGGGCAGACATCTGTCTTGTTTTTAATTGTAGGAGGAAAGCATTCAGCCTTTCACTATTAAGTATGATGTTAGTGAAGGTTTTTATTAAGATGCTCTTATTTCAAATTCTTTATTGAGGAACCTCCCTTTTATTTCTAGTTAATCGAATGGAGTTTCTTTTTCGATAGTGAAAAGGTATTGGACTTTGTAAATTAACAACAAAAAGTGCCACTGTATTTAGGTATGATGGGACATATAAAAAGCTGTACTTATTTAATGTATATGATTTGATGAACTTGAAGATATACACCTGTGAAGCCATCCCCATCTATACCACAAGCATACTCATTATTTCTATTGGCAAATGTTTTTCTGCATTTGTTGAGATAATCATGTAGTTTTGATCCTTTTTTTTTTTTAATAATAATGTATTTATTTTTGGTTGTGCTGGGTCCTTGTTGATGCACAGCCTTCTCTAGTTGAGATGAGCGGGGTCTATTCTCTCGTTTCGGTATGTGGCTTCTCATTGTAGCAGCTTCTCTTGTGGCAGACCATGAACTCTAGGGTATGCATGTTGATATTTTACTAAAGATTTTTGCATCTAAATTGATAAGAGATACTGGTTTTTGGTTTTCTCTTGTGATGACTTTGTCTAGTTTTGGTAAACCTGGCCCCATAAAATGAATTGGGGAGCATTCTTTCCTTTGCAAACTTTTGGAAGAGTCTGTGGAAAGGGTTGTTAATTCTTTAAATAGTTGGCAGAATTTATCACTGAAGCCATTCTAGTCCTGGGCTTTGCTCACAGGTAGTTTTTGGATTACTAATCCAGTCTCTTTACTTGTCATAGGTCTATTCCTTCTTAAGTCGTTTGAGCAGTTCGTATCTTTCTAGGAATTTGTCCATTTCATCTAGGTTATGTAATTTGTTCCATACATTGTTAATTGTGTTTGCTTATTTCATTTCATTTTTGTAAGGCTGGTGTTTATGTCTCCTGCTTCTTTCCTAATTATAGTTATTTGAGCTTCTTTTAGTCTTTTCTTGGTCAGTCTTGCTAAAGGTTTGTCAATTTTGTTGACCTTTTCAAAGAAACAACTTTTGGTTTTACTAGTTTTCTTTATTATCTTTCTAATTTTAAATTAATTAATATTATGATCTAACATTACTATCTCCTTCTTCTTGCTTTAGGTTTTATTTGCCCTTTTTTAGTTTCTTAAGCTAGAAGGTTGTTGTTGATTCAAGATTTAAAAAAATTTTAACATAGGAATATAATGCTATAAGTTTGCTTCTAAGCACTGCTTTAGTGTCATTCCAGAAGTTTTAATGTGCTATGTTTTAATTTTCAATCATATTGAAATATTTTCTAGTTTCCTTTGTGGTAATTTCTTCTTTTGACTTAATTTGTTCTTTCAGGGTGTGTTGATTAATTTCCACACTTGTGAATACCCCCAAATTTCTTTCTGTCATTGACTTCTAATTTTATTCCATTGTGGTTGGAAAGCATGTTTTCAATTTTGTAAAATTATTCATTCTCATTTTATGGCTTAATATATGGTCTGTTCTCCAGAATGTTCAATGTGTACTTTAGAAGATTTTGTGTTTACTACAATGCTGTGTGACTTTATAGCAGTGAATCACTTATACATACACTCACTCTTTTTTAGATTCTTTTCCCATGTAGATCATTACAGAATATTGAGTAGAGTTCTGTGTGCCATGCAACAGGTTGTAATTAGCTGTCTGTTTTACATGTAGCAGTGTGTATATGCGGCTTCCCTGGTGGCTTAGACAGTAAAGAATCTGCCTGCAAAGCTAGAGACCTGGGTTCAATTCCTGGGCTGGGAAGATCCCCTGGAGGAGGGCATGGCAACCCACCCCAGTATTCTTGCCTGGAGAATCCCATGGACAGAGGAGCCTGGCGGGCTGCCATCCATGGGGTCGCAAGGAGTTGGACATGACTGAGGGACGAAGCACACACAGCCCAGTATGTGTATGTCAATCCCAGGCTCCCCGTTTACCCCTCTTCTCCTCTCCCCCTGGTAATCATAAGTCCGTTTTCTATATATGTGACTCTATTTCTGTTTTGCCAATAAGTTCATTTGTACCATTTTTTAAGATTCCACATATAAGTGCTGTCATAGAAAGTGTAGTCTTTCTACAAGAATGATAACCGAGAGATTATCATACTGACTTAACTCAGCGTGATAATCTCTGGGTCCATCCATGTTACTGCAGATGGCATTATTTCCTTCTTTTCGTGTGTGTGCTTGAGTAATATTCCGTTGTGTGTGTATATATATATATGTATATATGAATATGTACATATATATATATATGTACCATACACCATATACCATTCCTCTGTCAATAGACATAGGTGACTTCCAGGTCCTGGCTGTTGTAAATTGTGCTGCTGTGAGCACTAGAGTACATTATCTCTTCGAGTTATGGTTTTCTCCAGACAATATGCCCAGGAGTGGGATTGCTAGAGCATATGGCAGCTCTATTTTTAGCTTTTAAAGGAACCTCCATACTGTTCTCCATAGTGGCTGCACCAATTTACATTCCCACCAACAGGGCAAGAGGGCTCCCTTTTCTCCACACTGATCTACCTATTCATGATGTAGCATTGTTGGCTGGTGGCTAAGTCGTGTTCGACTGCTGTGACCCTGCGGACAGTAGCATGCCAGGTTCCTCTGGCCATGGAATTTCCCAGGCAAGAACACTGGAGTGGGTTGCCATTTCTCTTTCCAGGGGATCTTCCCGACCCAGAGATCAAATTAGAATCTCCTGCACTGGCAGGCGATTTTTTTACCAGTGAGCCACCAGGGAAGCCCATTATAATGAATAGCATATGGTATTTTTCCTTAAGGGCTTGCAGTTCTTGATGCTATTTATTCAGCCCAAAAATATCTCCTCTGTGCCAGATATCTCCTCTCTCCTCTTTAGACTGTGGTGCAAATGCTAATAACAAGATTATCAACTATTCCTCAATTAAAAAAAAATTACAAAATCTCTGCCTTCATATGCAACTATGTCTCACATAAAAGATACCAAGTGTGTTAGCAAATAAGATCATCTCAAATACTATTATTAAACTATTTGGGGCTTCCCTCATGGCTCAGACTGTAAAGAATCTGCTTGCAATGTAGGAGACTCAGTTTTGTTTCTTTATTGCTGTAAAGAAAATAAGGTAATGGGATAGCAAATGGCTGAGGGGGAAGGATACTCAGAGGAGGTGACATTTGAGCAGAGTCCTGAGGAATAAGAAAGAGACATCCACAGAAAGATTCAAGGAAAGAGCCTTCCCATCACAGGAACACCAAATATAAAGTCCCTGAGACAGGAAAGAGCTAATCTGAGGGACCCAGAGGCCAGTGGGACCAGCCCATTCTGAATGAGGTTGAAAGGAGCCGGGTCAGAGCATGTAGGGCTTCGCAGGCTGTGGTAAGGAGGATGCGTTTATTCCAGTTGCTCTCAGGACCTATGGAGACTCTTAAGCATGTGACTGACTCATGACTGCCTTTTGAGACGTTTTCTCTGGCTGATGTGTTAAACTGTTAGGGGCCCTGTGCAATAACCGAGGGCAAGAGTGAAAGCAGGGCAGCAGGGAGGCTGGGCGGTCGTCCAAGGCAGAAGGGAAAGTGGTTTGGACTAATGTTTTAGCAGAGGAGAGGGTGAAAAGGGGTCATACGCAGTAAGGTTTGGGTGAACATTCAGTAAAAGCTTGAAGGACTTGCTGATGGATTGGATGCAAGTGAAAGAGGGAAAAAAAGGAATCAGGGATAACTCACATTTTTGGTCTGGGCACCCAGGAGGCTGGTGAGAGAAAGCTTTTAAAGGGAAAAAATGGTCTTGCGTACTACTTTGTAAAGTGAAATCATACAGTGTTGGATATGTCACATAATTGAAATTAGATAAAAATTCTCACAAAATGTTGTGAGGGAATCCATAAAGATTTTAATTATTACTTCTGCCTGGTGGGACTAAGAATGGCTCTCCTCCCTTATTCTATTTCTCTGTATTTTCTAAGTCTCTTGTGATGAGCGTATATTATTTACTAATGTAATAAAGTCAGTTTTATAAAATGAGACAAAAATGGAAGAATACAGCTGCAAAGACTTCCTGGAGGAGGTGAAGAATTGGTGAAGATTTATCTGGATGTGTTTCTTACCACAGAGCATTATGCAAAGAGCAGAAGGATTAAGCTCTTTTTTCAAGTAGCTGTTTGTTGAATCAAAAATGACAGCTTTTTAAGGGTGATTTGAATTTCCATTTGTCCAAATGTTAAATAGAAATATAAGGAGTAGATTGGGTACTTTGGCTTCATGTTAAAACCTGTAGACTCAGGGAAGCTCATAAATATAAGCTGTCAGAAAAAAGATCTAAGAATTAAAATTCTCGGTCCTTATTTGAGATGATTTCCTAGTATCTTTTTTGCTATTGTGAATAAAGTCACCTATGTTTGGATTTGGTAGCTATATGCTCAGTATTTATTAATTTATGCTGGAATAATCTTAATTAACTAAAGTTTTGTTGGCTATATGTGCTAATTGTTGAACATATTGTGTATGGTAATCTTTCAGTAGCGTCCGATTCTTTGCCACCCCGTGGACTGTGTAGCCCGTCAGGCTCCTCTGTCCATGGAATTCTTCAGGCAAGAATACCGGAGTAAGTGGATTCCCTTCTGTAGGAGATCTTCCTGACCCAGGGATCCACCCCGGGTCTCCCACATTGCAGGCAGATTCTTCAGCATCTAAGTCACCAGGGAAGTCCTGTTCAATGTATTAGGTCCTTTAAAATTTCCACTTAATGAAACAATTATGTGTAATTGTCTGTGATTAATTAGAGAGCAACAAAGATATTTATTGGTTTATAGACACATTTGATACAATGGCTTGAAGGTGGTAGAGCAATTTCTTATAACTTTCAAGAACTGCCTTAATGTAAATTTTGGAAAGCTTAAACAGTGTAGGGCACTGCTGTGATTTCTGAGCATTTTATTCCTGCTCACAAGCAGAGCATTTGTGAAATCAGCATTTCTTGTAATAGGATTGGGTTGTAAATTGTGGTGCCATCTGCAAATAAACTAATAACATGTGAGGCACCGCCAGTTTTTATGCCTTATAATTTGGGATGATTCTCATCACAACTGTGATTGGTTCTATTGTGAAAGCAAGAGGAATGAATAGATTGCAGTCTCATTTCCCTCTAGACTGCAGTCTAGACAACAAAATTTATTTTGGGGGAAGATTTAGCTTCCTTACACAGAGAAATAATAAACTGAAATATATTTCTTCCAAATTACATTTTCTTTTTATTCCTAAAGAAATATTCCCTCTATGGAGCTTCTAATGCATGGACACATTTCTACAATTTATGGTAGTGAATTAAATTAAAATTTCCTCTATCAGCGTCTGCCAATTTCCTGTTCCAAATAAATCTGCTGTGTTTGGAAGACATAGGAGTCTATAAAACTGTTTTTGTTGTATCTCCATTGAGTTAGAAAAAGAGCACAAAATAGGAATTTTCCTATTTGCTAAAATAAAAAATCAAATAAAAATAAAAATAGACAGATCCCATCTTGTTCTATTTTCTTGCTGCTCTTAAGGTTTTCAATGATTTTTTTCCTATCACCAGACATTAAGGGCAGAATGAGAGTTTAGGAAATGAATTTCAGACAATGGTTAAATGTCTATGGAAGATAAAGTAACAACTTTTTTTCTTTCCTCTCCAAATTCTTATGATATCTTTTTTGCTTACATCAGACAATTATGTGTGAGTGTGTGTGTATGGTATATATGTTAGTTTATAGTTACCTTTCTATTTTATTTCTTACTTTATCTCTGAAAATTTATCACTGGAATTTTTTTCAGCTGTTAATCCAGGAATATCAGTATATCACTAGGGTTGCCCTGGACCAAAAAAGTTAATAGTTGTATCTCTCTGAAGTTTTGAGACAATGTTTTACTATAAGGGCTAGTAGAGAATTGAAATTCTCAAGGCCAGTGTTCTCGCCTTGAGAAGCCCAGGGACGGGGGAGCCTGGTGGGCGGCCGTCTATTGGGTCACACAGAGTCGGACACGACTGAAGTGACTTAGCAGCAGCAGAGACATGAAGGCTTCATGGGCAGAATAATGATCTGATGTATCTTCAAACCAGCATTCTTGAGATATTCGATCTGAAGATTTTTAGAGGGAAGGCTGAGGACTCTATGGGGAAAGGAGGACACTTGGGACCCCTTGTTTATTTAGCTCTGGCCTGGACCTGCACATCATGCTCTGTGTAACAGAGACCTTACTGTTGGTCAGTCTCTCAGTCTCGTCCGACTCTTTGTAACCCCGGAACTGCAGCAGGCTTCCCTGCCCTTCACTGTCTTTCCGAGATTGCTCACACTTGTGTCCACTGAGTCAGTGATACCATCCGGCCGTTTCATCCTCTGTCATCCCCTTCTCTTCCTGCCCTCAATCTTTCCCAGCATCAGGGGCTTTTCCAATGAGTTGGCTCTTTGCATCAGGTGGTCAGAGGACTTGAGCTTCAGCTTCAGCATCAGTTCTTCGAATGAATAGTCAGGATTGATTTCCTTTAGGATGGACTGGCTGGATCTCCTTGCAGTCCAAGGGACTCTCAAGAGTCTTCTCCTGCACCACAGTTCAAAAGCATCAGTTTCTCAGTTTTCAGCATTATTTATGGTCCAACTATCACATCCTTACATGACTACTGGAAAAACCTTAGCTTTGACTATATGGACCTTTGTTGGCAAAGTGATGTCTTTGGTTTTTACTACACTATTTGGGTTTGTCATAGCTTTTCTTCCAAGGAGCAAGCGTCTTTTAATTTTGTAGCTGCAGTCACCATCCACAGAGATTTTGGAGCTCAAGAAAAAAAATGTTGTTTATATGTCCAGTTTAAACCCTGATTTTTGTGTTAAAGACTTCCATTTAATTTGTAAGAATTCTTGGAATCTTTTTAGGTAGGAAAACTCTACATAAAATCAATGCTTAGCTTACTCGAAAAGAAAGAAAAAATTATTATCAGAGACAGATATTATTTTCATACCCTAAGCAAAATGGATAATTTTTTTGGATTTGGCATATTCACTTTTTGTTAAGCATAAAAACCATATATCAGACCTAAATTTAAAAAAGTAACTCTGTATAATTACAACCTAAACTAGATATTTAAGGAGTAAGATAAAATGGCAAAATAAAGTATGTTTATATTTAAATATATGTTAATATAGTTAATGTATATTGAATATAGTTAATATAGAAATTGGACTTCCCTGGTGGCTCATGTGGTAAAGCGTCTGTCAACAATGCAGGAGACCTGGGTTCAATCCCTGGGTTGGGCATATCCCCTGGAGAAGGAAATGGCAATCCACTCCAGTACTATTGCCTGGAAAATCCCATGGACAGAGGAGCCTGGTAGGCTACAGTCCATGGGGTCGCAAAGAGTCGGACACGACTGAGCGACTTCACTTTCACTTATGTATTCACACATTTTGTGCTACACAATGCAGCTGGAATTATGTAGAGTATCCTGTTTTATTATTTACTATAATTGCTGTTCATCTGAAAGAGCTGAAGACTGGAATTGCATAGGAAGTAAATACTTTATATTTTCTCTGGGTGGAAGCAGGCAAAGCTTCCTATGGGTGCCATCTCAACAAATGCCATGGTGTGGCAGCAGCGGCCTGCTCAACCCCCTGGTGTGGGCCGTGTTCAACATGGCACTCCTCCCTTTCCTAGGAGCTAGAAAGCTGTAATTATGTGGGTGCTGAGTTGGAAGGGAGGATGGTTATTTAGGGTAAGTCCCTCAAAATATCACTAATATAGTATTATGTAATCATAGTAGTATTGATGCATGCATTATGGAGGGTTATTTCCTTTTAGTTTCTTTTTTTCCCCCAAATAAACACATTCTCCCATCTGTGTGGGCAACTGTGCCTTTACAAGTAATCATTTAATCTCAGATCTACTATGGTATGAGCCAAGATATTGTCAAATATTAAACAAACACAATATGAGCAACATAGCCCCTCAGAGATGCTGTACACGACTGTTTAAGAAACAGAAGCAGTGTCAGTTTCTTTGTGAATGCTTTCTTATTCATGGCAACGGCATCTCTTCCTACGAGCGTGTGACACTGAAGGAATTTACTGAGATTTGTGTGACGGCTATAGAGCTGCCAGATCTCACGTGCTATTCCCATTATGCCTGCTGAAGCTCAGAGATGGTTAAGATGCAGCTCATTTCCAACTTGAGCTGCTAACACAAGTCACAGCTGAAATGACTTGTGCTTTCATAAACAAACAATTGTGAAATCGGGCCTCATATTAGAGACTTTGTTTAAGAAGCATCCAGATCTGCTTTAGGAACCCTCTGCTCACACATTGTCCCCAAACAGTGGTTCATGATCCTTGAAACCTCAAATATCAGTAACTAGAGTCCTTCTGGAGAGAAGAGTGCTTTAATTGGGTCACTTTTAGTTATCCACTCTCAGTTATTGGCGTGCTGCGATTCATGGGGTTGCAAACAGTCGGACACGACTGAGCGACTGAACTGAATTGAACTGAAGGGCATGGTTGGAGAAGGCGATGACATCCTACTCCAGTACTCTTGCCTGGAAAATCCCATGGATGGAGGAGCCTGGTGGGTTGCATTCCATGGGGTCGCGAAGAATCGGACACAACTGAAGCGACTTAGCAGCAGCAGCAGCAAGGGCATGGTATCTGGAGGGGGCATGGCGACCCCCTCCAATATTCTTGCCTGGAGAATTTCATGGACAGAGGAGCCTGGCAGACTGCAGTCCATAGAGTTGCACAGAGTTGGACATCATGACTGAAGGGACTTGGCACGCATGCATACCAGGACATGCCAAGTGTGTGGCAAAGCATAGGATATCTTCTTGAAGAGCCATATTTGCTCCTTGAGTACTAGAAAACATGACTGTTAAGTTCTTACAGGTAGATCTGAAATAAAATGGATCATTCACATAAGCCTTAAGACGAAACATGCATTTTTGACTAATTTCCTGCTGGCAGTGGACTGTTTTACTGCACACCTTTCAGGCATTCTGCAGCCATGTATTTCTGTCTTCTCTCTGAGGAAGAGATAGTAAGTGGAGGTTAGAAAGTTTGAAAAGCACTAACCAATTAGCTTGGCTTTATTCAAAGGTAAGGCTCTGCTGCTGCTACTGCTGCTGCTAAGTCATTTTAGTTGTGTCTGACTCTGTGCGACCCCATAGACGGCAGCCCACCAGGCTCCCCGGTCCCTGGGATTCTCCAGGCAAGAACACTGGACTGGGTTGCCACTGCCGTCTCCGAAAGTTAACGCTCACCTGTTATCTTGTAGCATTAACTGGGGCCATGAAACAGTGAGGAGTGGGTTTCGAATGGCAGGCTGCTGTCTAGGAGGGAGGAATCTTGCATAGTTCCACTTGGGGACCACACTGGCAGTCTTTGGACAGAAGGGCACTGGCTGCCTGAAGAGCTTCAAAGGCATTATCTCAATCTGCTCGTGAAATACCTGTGACTGCCCTAGGTCTTGGCCTGCCAATGCAGGAGTCTTGAGAGATGTGGGTTCGATCCCTGAGTGGGCTAGATCCTCTGGAGAAGGAAATGGCAACTCGCTCCAGTATTCTTGCCTGGGAAATCCCGTGGACACAGTTGCCTGGTGGGCTACATACAGTCCACGGGGGTTGCAAAGAATCGGACATGACTGAGCAACTAACACACACATGCTTCTAAGTCTCTAGGATTATGCCTCTGATTTTTTTTTTTACCCCCTTAATTTGGTTTTTTTCTGTAATTAAATTACTGCTAAGTGCAAAAGAACCCAGACCATCTTACATGTAGGTATTTAGCATCTGGACATTATAGATCTTGCTCATTAGGACTGTCTTGCTCAAGTCCTACCTCTTAGTATCAGAGATGGTTTGGATACTCTGGTACATATTCTGAAGCCTTCCAGGCTTCCCTTCTGAACTTCTTCCCTTCTGAACCTTTGGCCCTCTGGGTCCTTCATGCTCTGGCTCCTGGCTGCTCTTCATTTCCCAACAGTTCTCAGACACCCATGGTGATGCAGCCTTACCAGAATCCATGCCATTTCTCAAACATTTCCAGCCATTCTTATCTCAAGATCTTTCCCTTGCTTTTATTCTTCCAGGAATGCTCATCCCATAGACATCAGTTTGCCTGGCTCATGTCATCCATGTCCTCACTCAAACGTTCTTACTGTTCTTTAATCGGTGTGACCACCCCCCCATACCCCTCTGGACAGCCCCTGCCACTCTCTGCCCCTACTTGGATTTGTCACTGCTGTCATGTAATATCGTTATCCCTTCATCTACTTGTTGTCTGCTTTACCCTTTTCTCCCACCAGACTGTCGGGCACTTCATTGTCCTGTTCATTCAACATTGCATCACCAGAACCACAACAGTGCCTGGTTTATGCTCAGGGTTCAAAACAAATTTGTTTTATGAGTGGCCAAGCTCTGTCTTTTTGTTGGTGTTCAGTTGCCCAGTTGTGTCCGACTCTTTGCGACCCCACGGACTGCAGCACACCAGGCCTCCCTGGCCCTCACCATCTCCTGAAGTTTGCCCAAGTTTGTGTCCATCGCATCAGTGATGCCATCCAACCATCTTATCCTCTGATGCCCTCTTCTATTTCTTCCCTCAGTCTTTCCCAGAATCAGGGACTTTTCCAATGAGTCAGCTCTTCACACCTGACCAAAACAGTGGAGTTTCAACTTTAACATCGGTCCGTCCAATGAGTTTTCAGGGTTGATTTCCCTTAAGATTGATTGATTTGATTTCCTTGCTGTCCAAGGGACTCTCAGAAGTCTTCTCCAGCACCACAGTTCAAAGGCATCAATTCTTCAGTGCTCAGCCTTCTTTGCTCTTATTTTACAGATCCCATTACCAGGGTCTGATGGGGTGCATGAGGCCAGGGGCTACAGTAGCAGAGCCTAGAGTGGCAGAACATCACCCTTTGACTGGTCTCTCCAGGTTGACCATCTTCATTTCTGAGTGTGACAGTTCCTGTTATCTGTACTTCGGCATCTCACACCCGATTAAGACCTGCCTTGTCTTATTCTTGAGTTGCTTCCTGTGTGGGTCGTGTCTCCATAACTAGGTTATAAGCACCTGGAGGGCAGCTATAGTAACCTTTCCTTGGTATCTATAGTGTCTAGCACAGTGCCAGGAACCCGAAAGATGGCTAATAATTTTTGTCAGTGTTAAATAAAGATTTATTTGTGTCTGGCTGTGCTGGATCATTGTTGCTGCCTGTGGCCTCTCTCCAGTTGTAGCGAGCAGAGGCTGCTTTTTAGTGTGGTGTGTGGGCTTCTCCTTGCAGTGGTTTTCCTGCTGCAAGGCACAAGCTCTAGGTGTGCAGGCTTCAGTGGTTGTGGTGCACAGGCTTTCTTGCTCTGCAACATGTGGGATCTTCCCGGACCAGGGATCAAACCTGTGTCCCTTGCATTGACAACCAGGTTCTTTACTACTAAGCCACCAGGGAAGCCCAGCTGATAAATTCTTATTAAAGTCCTACTTAAAAAATAAGTAAGCAATATTATCTGGGAGGGAGGACATGAAATATCTGTATATTGAAGCTGGTGGGTAGTTTCTGGAATCAGGAATCCTAAAAGCTTTCTATGATTCTTAAGAGACGGTCTGCCTAATCCTGCCCCAACCAGACCTCATCAGTCTATAAATTTCAAAAAGAGCAAAAGACCAGGTTGCCTTCCTTGGCATTTTCACATCAGAAAGAAATATTTACTCTGGCAAATGAAGGGTCCCCAAAGACCACAGAGCAGTTGCCAGCGCTGGGTTTTAGAAATGGCTGGCTGGTTTTATTACCAGTTAATAGCATTTGTATTTGTGCTTTTGCAAATACAGCAAGAAATCACTCGTCAGGCATGGACAGTGTGAGAAGATTATGGTCAAGGTCCCAGGGAACTGGCTAGGGTGAGGACTATGCTTCAGTGACTGCATCAGGTGTGTGAAGATGAAGGGGAAGGTGTACACGGGGTGTGTGCTATTCGAGAAGAATAGAGTGAGTGGCACTGGGTGCTAAAGCACCTCCTTTTCTTTCTGCCACACTCACATCTTACAGGGGCTTGGAGAGCATCTTTATGGAGAATTACCCCTTTCGTTCATCCTGCAGATATAAGGAGTGGCTGTGTTTCTTGAGTGCCTGTGGAAATCCTAAGTCCTGGGTCTCTGAGAAATACTTTGAGTGATTAAGAGGAATAAGGATGTATGAGTTTGGATCTTGCATCTACTAGTTACTTGCTCTAAGATCCTGGGCAAATGATTGATTGATTTATTTAAAAAAATTTTTTTTTGGAGAGAGAAAATTTTGCTTAATGTATTAAAAAAAATTTTATTGGCATATAGTTGAATTATACTGCCTTCCTAAGGGAAACATTTCCTCTTTAAGTTCATCATACTTTATTTGTATTGTTTCAGCTCTGGCTGTAACCAGTGCAGTCGTGTTGGGGTGTTTAATTTCTGCTGTTCATGGGCAAGTATTTAAGCTGTCTCTAAGCCTGTTTTCTTATCTGTTAGGTGGAAACAAAAATGGTATCAAGTGCAAAGATTTTTATTGAGATTAAGCGAGGAGCTGTAGGTAAAGTGCTTATCTGGCAAGCAGAAAAGACTCAACATATTTTATTTGTCAATGTTTAGATTTAAAGTTTTCATTGGAGTATAGTTGATTTAGAATGTTGTATTAGTCTCAGGTGTACAGCAAAGTGAGTCAGTTATACAAACACATATATCCACTTTTTAAAAGACTTTTTCCTCATATAGGTCATTGCACAATATTGACTAGAGTTCCCTGTGCTATACAATAGATCCTTATTAGTTATCTGTTCTATATATAGTAGTGTGTACATGCCAATCTCAATCTCCGTTTATCCCTCCCTTCTTTCCCTCCCTGGTAACTGCAAGACTGATTTCTACATCTGAGACTCTATTTCTATTTTGTAAATAAGTTCATTTGTATAATTTTTTAAAAAAGATTCCACATAGAAGTGATATTTTTCCTTCTCTGACTTACTTCACTCGGTATGACAATCTCCATGCACATCCATCTTGCTGCAGATGGCATTATTCTGTTCTTTTTTATGACTGAGTAATATTCCATTGTATATGTACCACATCTTCTTTACCCACTCCTCTGTTGATGGACTCAATGCATTAAAATTTTTTTTAATTTTGCTTTTGGCCGTGCTGGGTCTTCACTGCTGCTTGAGCTTTTCTGTAGCTGCAGCGAGCCAGGGCTGTTCTTCGTTGCGGTGGGCAGACTTCTCCTTGCTGCAGCTGCTCTTGTTGCAGGGCACTGGCTCCAGGTGAGTGGGGTTCAGGGGTTGCAGCACCCCATCTCAGTAGTTGTGGTGCATGGGCTTAGTTGCCCTGTGGAGATTCTCATGTAGAATCTTCCTAGACTGGGGGTTGAACCTGAGTCCCCTGCATTTGCAGGCTGATTCTTATCCACTGTGCCACCAGGGAAGTATGACAATGTATTTTAAATAAGCAAAGATATATTCTTGAGTAAAGAAGGGAGGATCTAGCCAACCACTGACTTTCCTGTCTTCAAAACTGCCCTGCTTATCCACCCCTGGAGGAATGAGCCAAAATTCTTTGGGATATTGGTTTATTCCTTGGTTAGCCAGTCTGTAGATTTATTTTCCATAGCCATTTCAGGCTGTGTGCTTACTGAGGCCAAGTTACCCTGCTTTAAGATGCACATGGAGCTTGTACAAACTGCCGAAGCTACCCAGGCCCCAAAGCCATCTGCTCTCACCAGATCCTTGGAAAATGAAAGTGGCTGTGATGCCATTAAAGGTCTGTCTACTCAAGGCTATGGTTTTCTAGTGGTCACGTATGGATGTGAGAGTTGGACCATAAAGAAAGCTGAGTGCCGAAGAATTGATGCTTTTGAACTGTGGTGTTGGAGAAGACTCTTGAGAGTCCCTTGGACTGCAAGGAGATCCAGCCAGTCCATCCTAAAGGAGATCAGTCCTGAATATTCATTGGAAGGACTGACGCTGAAGCTGAAACTCCAATACTTTGGCCACCTGATGTGAAGAACTGACTCACTGGAAAAGACCCTGATGCTAGGAAAGATTGAAGGCAGGAGGAGAAGGGGACGACCAAAGATAAGATGGTTTGCTGGCATCACTGATGTGATGGACATGAATTTGAGTAAACTCTGGGAGTTGGTGATGGACAGGGAGGCCTGGCATGCTGCAGTCCATGGGGTCACAAAGAATTGGACATGACTGAGCGACTGAACTGAACTGATGATGAAGAGATTGGCCACTTTTCTTACCTTAGGGAGAATCTTATCATGAAATTCTGGGGACAGAAGGGGATTTAGGCTGGCAGTTGTATAATGAGCTGCAAGCCCCACTCTCTGAAGGCAGATTCCATGCATGATTTCTTTGTATAACGTATCTCCTATAAGTGAAAGTATTCAAGGATTTAATTTGGGCAGTAGAGACTATCTTCTTGTAAGACTGGATGCATTGATGGGAGTGGAGCCAGGCACTGGCCCACTGAAAAAAAATATGCTGTCTCTATCTCTGGGTACCTCGTTGGGTGACAAGCTCTTACAGATACAAAGCAAGTGGTAACATGTCAGGGCCTGTCCCTTGAGGGGAGTGTAAGTGGCTGAGACTGTTACCACATGCTTTTCTCAATTCAAATAATTCACAGGAGGTTGAAAACACAGAAGTTACTGTGAAATTATCAGTTTTTCCCCCCTAACTTAATTTCTGACAAGGAGGCAAAGGGGTTCCTCTGAGTCTGTCTTCAGTTCTGGAGATGGCCAGTAGGTGGCACCAGGGCTTGGTTCTTAATGGGCTCTGGGCACACCAAAGAAAAGAAAACGCGTATTGTAGCTCCAGTCTTGGCTTTTGGATGAAACTGTTTCCTGGGAGATCTGAACAAAAATCCTGGCCTTGGCATTCACTCGGGTTAAATTTTCTTCTCTTTTCATCTAAAAATTGTGTTTCTTGTCATGGTGCCCGACATTATCACCTAGTGATTCTCCATTGGAGAGTCATGTCACTTCTGATGTTTTCTCGGTACCTACACTAACGTGAAATAAAATGGAGCTTGGAGAGGAATGCTGAACGAAAAAGATTGGAACTCTCTAGCAACTTGCATGGAAAAAAAGTGGTAGAGATCACGTTATTTGGGAAAATAGTAGATGTTTCGGATCATCTATTTTTTTCCCCCTTTTCCTCTTCATTGATCTTCTGCTGTCAGCCCAGAAACTAATAGAGCTGATGCCAGAGATTCCAGCACTTTCCATCAGGTGGTGATTGCACTTCAGGGCTATCACCCACCAAGAGCAATACAAGAATAACCATCACAACATGAAAACTGCCTTTGGTGTTTGTGTCCTTGTCCTAGCACTGTGCTCAGCATTTGACACTCCTTATCTCATTTAATTTTCTCAGTCATCTTCTGGGTTAGGTACTTGATGATACCATTTTTCAGGTCAGAAAACTGAAGTTTAGGTTCAATAATTTTCCCCCAAATCATTCAGCTAGTAAACAGAGGACATAGAGGAAGTAGAGGGCCTGAAAGCCAGGAAGTCGGACTCTGGGTCTGAGTGGTTGTTCACTGTGCCCACTGAGACGGTTGGTGGGGTGGGGGTGACTGGGCCCCCTGGAGGCAGTGCTTGGGGGTCCCAGGTGGCTGGCTCTGCTGAGGGCACACAGGCTCAGCGATGTGGGAGTCACCTAAAGTTCCCTGGGGACTCAGCACTGTGCCCTGTCCTATGGCTTTTTGCAACATGGCACAAAGAATCCACCCCCTGAGACTTCACCGTCTGAGCCCTGCTCCCCTCCCTCCCCTCTTGACTGCTGCTCTCCAGGCGCCTTTCTGCCACAGGGCCTTGGCGCCTGCTGACCGTCTGACTGGAGTTCTCATCCCTCGAATCCGCTCAGGGCTCTCTGCTTTCCTCAGGAATCAACGCAGACATGACCTCCCCTGAGAGTCTCTTCCTCACAACATCATCTCACGAGGCTTCACTGCCTCAGGTCCCCTGGCCCATGACTTTCTCTCAGTCCTTTCACTGCATTTGTGAGGACTGGTGGCTGTCTTCCCACTTGGTTGGTCAGCTGGCTCACCTGGTGTCGTGTGTTTTGCCTCATCAAATGTAAGCTGTGTGAGGCAGGAGTCCTGACAGTCTGGTTCATTGCTGTGTTCCTAGAATCTAGAATGTTCCAAACAGAGAGGAGGTACTTAATAGGTATTTCCTGAATGAACATGGTGGGAAGATGAGATAAAGGCACTGGAGTTGTGGTCCCACTGTCAGGAAGCTGGCGGTGCAACTAGAGCGTCCAGGCTGACAGCAACAACCCACGGTCAATCCATAGCCAAGCTGAGGCAGCCTGAAATAGTGGTTAAAAAGATGGACTTTGAGGCTTAACTGCCTGGGTTTAAATCTTGACTCTGGCACCCACTAGCTGTGCGACCTTGGCCAATTATTTAGTTCCTTTGTGCCTCATTTTCCTCATCAGTAAGTTGAAGATTAATAATCCTATCATTAATAATCACAATACCTCGGGCTTCTAGTGAGGATTAAGTGAGTTAATGTATGTGGTGTGTTTCGAATGGTGCCTGGCACACCGTGCTCTATACATATTTGTTAAATAAATACGTTATACATATTTGTTAAATAAAATAAATAAATAAAAAATAAAATAAAATAAATAAATAAATACATATTTGTTAAATAAAAACCTGTGGCTTTAGGAATTTGTGAAAATGAAGTGTTAGTGTTGGGAAAGGCCCTGCTTCTTGTAGGGGCTGGATTTGGAATCAGAGAGAGAGCACAGCCTGAGGGTTGCTTATGTTTGCTCTAGGCCCTAATTTCTGCATGGTTAAGTCCTCAAGAAGTATTTGCTGAGCATGAGCAAAAAATAGTTGATAATCAATCTCTCCTACCTTTCTGTCCTCCATCCCTTCAAATATTCTAGGAATTCTCTATGTATAATGGGATTTTGAACATAACACTGTTTGGATTTAACACAGTGATTTAGTACAGTGATGCTTTAAAAAGAAGGATAGACTCACAATCTTTTCCCCATCTAAGTGAAAGAATCTCGGTTGTGTCTGACTCTTTGTGACACCATGGACTATACAGTCCATGAAATTCTCCAGGCCAGAATATTGGAGTTGGGTGCATGGTGTTTCCTGACCCAGCTGAGACTCAGGCTCTGAGGTGAGCCTCAACTGTCTCTGGGTTGATTCTGCCTGGGAGAAGTGCACATTCCTCACTCTGTCCCCTCAGTTAAATCCAGCTAGTGTGTATAATAAAGGACAGAAACAGTATGGACCTAACAGAAGCAGAAGATATTAAGAAGAGGTAGCAAGAATACACAGAACTGTACAAAAAAGATCTTAATGACCCAGATAACCACAGTAATGTGATTACTCACCTAGAGCCAGACATCCTGGAGTGCGAAGTCAAGTGGACCTTAGGAAGCATCACTATAAACAAAGCTAGTGAAGGAGATGGTATTACAGTTGAGCTATTTCAAATCCTAAAAGATGATGCTGTGAAAGTGCTTCACTCAATATACCAGCAAATTTGGAAAACTCAGCAATGGCCACAGGACTGGAAAAGGTCAATTTTCATTCTAGTCCCAAAGAAAGGCAATGCCAAAGAATGTTCAAACTATTGCACAATTGCACTCATCTCACACACTAGCAAAGTAATGATCAAAATTCTCCAAGCCAGGCTTCAACAGTATGAACTGAGAACTTCCAGATGTTCAAGTTGGATTTAGAAAAGGCAGAGAAACCAGAGATCAAATTGCTGACATCTGTAGGATCATAGAAAAAGTAATAGAATTCCAGAAAAACATCTACTTCTGCTTCATTAACTATACTAAAGCCTTTGACTGTGCGGATCACAACAATCTGTGGAAAATTCTTCAGGAGATGGGAATACCAGACCACCCGACCTGCCCCCTAAGAAAGTTGGATCAGGTCAAGAATCAACAATTAGAACCCAACATGAAACAATGGATTGGTTCCAAATTGGGAAAGGAGTACATTAAGGCTGTATCTGTCATCCTGCTTATTTAACTTCTATGCAGAGTACATCATGAGAAACGCTGGGCTGGATGAAGTACAAGCTGGAATCAAGATTACTGGGAGAAATATCAATAACCTCAGATATGCAGATGACACCACCCTAATGGCAGAAAGCAAAGAGGAACTAAAGATCCTCTTGATGATGGTAAAAGAGGAGAGTGAAAAAACTGGCTTAAAAGTCAACATTCAAAAAATGAAGATCATGGCATCTGATCCCATCACTTCATGGCAAATAGATGGGGAAACAATGGAAACAGTGAGAGACTTTATTTTCTTGGGCAGCAAAATCATAGCAGATGTTGAGTGCAGTCACAAAATTAAAAGACACTTGCTCCTTGGAAGAAAAGCTGTGGCAAACCTAGATAGAGTATTGAAAAGCAGAGACATTACTTTGCCAACAAAGGTCCATTTAGTCAAAGCTATGGATTTTCCAGTAGTCATATACAGATGTGAGAGTTGGACCATAAAGAAGGCTGAGCACCAAAGAACTGATGCTTTTGAACTGTGGTGTTTGAGAAGACTCTTGATGGTCCCTTGGCCTGCAAGGAGATCAAAAGAGTTAAGTCTAAAGGAAATCAATCCTGAATATTCATTAGAAGGACTGATGCTGAAGCTGAAGCTCCAATACTTTGGCCATTTGATGCTAAGAGCTGACTCATTAGAATAACCCTGATACTGGGAAAGATTGAAGGCAGGAGGAGAAGGGGATGACAGAGGATGAGAAGGTTGGATGGCATCACTGATTCAATGGACATGAGTTTGTGCAAGCTCTGGGAGATGGTGAAGGACAGGGAAGCCTGGTGTGCTGCAGTCCACGGGGTCGCAAAGAGCTGGACCCCACTGAGTGACTGAATAACAGCAACAACAATAACAACAACAAATGTGCCTTGACACTAACTTAGTGCCAAGTCTGCAGACATGCAGGCTGTAGAGAAGGTAATACACATGACATCGCTGACAACATGAGCATCTGGAAGGTTCACGTTATCGTTGGTCCAGGGAGGGAGGCTCAAGACGGAGGGGACACATGTATACCTATGGTTGATTCATGTTGGTATATGGCCGAAACCAGCACAGTATTGTAAAGCAGTTATCCTCCAATTAAAAATAAATATTTAAATAAACAAATTTAAATAAATTTGAAAAAAAAAAAAAGACAAAGACCAAACAAATAAAAAGTTCCTCCAGAGCCTGAAGAGCAGTGTGTGGGGAACACAGGGGGCACAAAAGCAAGGACAGAGAGAGGAGCAGACAAACGCCATTGTCGCAGGATTAGACTTTTACTTTCACAGAGTAAAATGGGCTCACAGGCGGCTCTTGCTCTGAGCATCTAAAAATAGCAACCGCATTGAAAACAAAACAAGACATTCATTTTTATATCAGAGGAGGGTGATTTTTGGAGAAGGGCTTGTGCATTTTCCACAAGGTGGGAGATAAATGGAAAGAAGCCTCTTTCAGCTCTAAAGAGAACATCAAAGCCTCTCTATTGATTGAAGGGAAATAATTACAATGACATCATAAGAAGAATCAATGAACTCCCAATGTAGACGTCTGGGTCTGATTTATGAAATCTCACCCATTCCCAACACGTGGCCTTGAGACATGGTGGCAAATAATAACATTTAATTAAAACACATAAAATAGAAGCGTCAGTGACAGCACATGTCAAAGTCAATAAAATGCTAATTTCTAAAGATTGTGCTTGCTTGGGGTCCGGAGGGTCAGCAGCAAAGAATTCCACAACAAAGAGCCTTTGTGAAAGGAAGCAGTCTTCTATTTCCTGCAGCTGGAGTCAGAGACCTTGAGAACCTCCATCTCAAAACTCTCACTATACAGAAGATTAACTGAGGCCCAGGGAACAGACAGTTTCAAAATATAATTAGTAGTAGCTTTCAGCTGGTAGTCTGCATTGCCTGCACATGTTTCTTTTATTTTTAAAAATGTATTTATTTTTAATTGGAGGATAAGCACATTACAATATTGTGTTGGTTTCTGCCTTATATCAACATAAATCAGCCATAGGTATACATATGTCCCCACCCTCTTGAACCTCCCTCTGACCTCCCACTCCATCCCACCCCTCTAGGTTGTCACAGAGCAGCAGTTTGAGCTCTCTGAGCCATACAGCAAATTCCCACTGGCTGTCTATTTTGCATATGGTAATGTATATGCTTCCATACTGCTCTCTCCATCCGGCCCAGCCTCACCTTCCCCCACTGTGTCTATGAGTCTGTTTTATAGGTCTGCGTCTCCATTTCTGCCCTGTAAATAGGCTTATCAGTACCATTTTTCTAGATTCCATATGTATGTGTTAATATATGATATTTATTATTTTTCTTTTTCACTTAGTTCACTCTGTATAATAGGCTCCAGGTTCATATACCTCATTAGAACTGACTCAAACGTGTTCTTTTTTAATTCCAGTAGAGCTATTTCAAATCCTGAAAGATGATGCTGTGAAAGTGCTGCACTCAATATGCCAACAAATTTGGAAAATTCAGCAGTGGCCACAGGACTGGAAAAGGTCAATTTTCATTCCAATCCCAAAGAAAGGCAATGCCAAAGAATGCTCAAACTACCACACAATTGCACTCATCTCACACACTAGTAAAGTAATGCTCAAAATTCTCCAAGCCAGGCTTCAGCAATACATGAGCCGTGAACTTCCTGATGTTTAAGCTGGTTTTCAAAAGGCAGAGGAACCAGAGATCAAATTGGCAACATCCACTGGATCATGGAAAAAGCAAGAGAGTTCCAGAAAAACATCTATTTCTGCTTTATTGACTATGCCAAAGCCTTTGACTGTGTGGATGGCAAGAAACTGTGGAAAATTCTTCAAGATGGGAATACCAGACCACCTGACCTGCCTCTTGAGAAATCTGTATGCAGGCCAGGAAACAACAGTTAGAACTGGACATGCAACAACAGACTGCTTCCAAAGAGGAAAAGGAGTGCATCAAGGCTGTATATTGTCACCCTGCTTATTTAACTTATATGCAGAGCACATCATGAGAAATGCTGGACTGGAAGAAGCACAAGCGGGAATCAAGATTGCTGGGAGAAATATCAATAACCTCAGACCACCCTTATGGCAGAAAGTGAAGAGGAACTAAAAAGCCTCTTGATGAAAGTAAAAGAGGAGAGTGAAAAAGTTGGCTTAAAGCTCAACATTCAGAAAATGAAGATCATGGCATTCGGTCCCTTTTCATGGGAAATAGATGGGGAAACAGTGGAAATAGAGTCAGACTTTATTTTTTGGGCTCCAAAATCACTGCAGATGGTGATTGCAGCCATGAAATTAAAAGACGCTTACTCCTTGGAAGAAAGGTTATGAGCAACCTAGATAGCATATTCAAAAGCAGAGACATCACTTTGCCAACTAAAGTCTGTCTAGTCAAGGCTATGGTTTTTCCAGTGGTCATGTATGGATGTGAGAGTTGGACTGTGAAGAAGGCTGAGTGCCGAAGAATTGATGCTTTAGAACTCTTGTGTTGGAGAAGACTCTTGAGAGTCCCTTGGACTGCAAGGAGATCCAACCAGTCCATTCTGAAGGAGATCAGCCCTGGGATTTCTTTGGAAGCAATGATGCTAAAGCTGAAACTTCAGTACTTTGGCCACCTCATGAGAAGAGTTGACTCATTGGAAAAGACTCTGATGCTGGGAGGGATTGGGGGCAGGAGGAGAAGGGTACGACAGAGAATGAGATGGCTGAATGGCATCACGGACTTGATGGACGTGAGTCTGAGTGAACTCCGGGAGTTGGTGATGCACAGGGAGGCCTGGCATGCTGCGATTCATGGGGTCGCGAAGAGTAGGATACGACTGAGCGACTGAACTGAACTGAACTGAATATTCCATTGTGTTTATGTAGCACAACTTCTTTATCCATTCATCTGTTGATGGGCATCTTGGTTGCTTCCATGTCCTAGCTATAGTAAATAGCGCTGCAATGAACACTGGGGTACGTTTGTCTTTTTCAGTTTTGGTTTTCTCAGGAAATACGCCCAGTAGTGGGACTGTTGGCTCATATGGTAGTTTTATTCCTAGTTTTTTAAGGAATATCCATACTGTTCTCCATAGTGATTGTATCAATTTACATTTCTACCAATAGTGCAAGAGTGTTCTCTTTTATCCACACTCTCTCCAACATTTATTGTTTGTAGATTTTTTGATGATGGCCATTCTGACTATTGTGAGGTGATACCTCATGGTAGTATCTGTGTGGTGTTAGGAAGTGTTCTAATTTGATTTACATTGCTCTAATAATTAGGGATATTGAGCATCTTTTCATGTGTTTGTTAGCCATCTGTATGTCTTCTTTGGAGAAATGTCTGTTCAGGTCTTCTGCCCACTTTCTAATTGGATTGTTTGTTTTTCTGGTATTGAGCTGCATGAGCTGCTTGTATATTTTGGAAATTAATCCTGTGACAGTTGTTTCATTTGCTATTGTTTTCTCCCATTCTGAGGTCTGTCTTTTCACCTTGTTTATAGTTTCTTTTGCTGTGCAAAAGCTTTTAGGTTTAATTAGGTCCCATTTGCTTATATTTGTTTTTATTTCCTTTACTCTAAAAGGTATGTCATAGAGGTTCTTGCTGTGATTTATGTCAGAGAGTGTTCTGCGCATGTTTTCCTTGAGAATTTTATAATTTCTAGTTTTACATTTAGATCTTTAATTCATTTTGAGCTTATCTTTGTGTATGGTGTTAGGAAGTGTTCTAATTTGATTCTTTTACATGTAGCTGTGCAGTTTTCCCAGCACCACATATTGAAGAGATCATCTTTTCTCCACTGTATATTCTTGCCTTTTTTGTCAAAGATAAGGTGCCCAATGGTGTGTGGGTTTCAGTTCAGTTCAGTCACTCAGTTGTGTCTGACTCTTTGTGACTCCACTGACTGCAGCATGC
>SJYC01129381.1:0-22213 GCA_006408675.1 Madoqua kirkii | reverse complement strand
GATATTACTTTGCCAACAAAGGTCTGTCTAATCAAAGCTGTAGTTTTTCCAGTAGTCATGTATGGATGTGAGAGTTGGACTGTAAAGAAAGCTGAGCACCGAAGAATTGATGCTTTTGAATTGTGCTGGAGAAGATTCTTGAGAGTCTCTAGGACAGCAAGGAGATCCAACCAGTCCATCCTAAAGGAAATCAATCCTGAATATTCTTTGGAAGGCCTGATGCTGAAGCTGAAGCTCCAATACTTTGGCCACCCTATGGGAAGAACTGACTCATTGAAAAAGACCCTGATGATGAGAAAGATTGAAGGCAGGAGGAGAAGGGGATGACAGAGGATGAGATGGCTGGATGGCATCACCGACTCAATGACGTGAATTTGAGTGAACTCCGGGAGATGGTGATGGACAGGGAGGCCTGGTGTGCTGCAGTCGATGGAGTCACAAGGAGTTGGAGATGACTGAGCAACTGAACTGAACTGAACTGGATGAAGATAATGGCAACCTCCTTCAAAAGGTCCCATGCACGCACTGCCACACTCAGTGCCCCCGACCCTGCAGCAGGCCTCCACTGACCCATGCCTCTGCTGTAGACTCCTGGACACTCATGGGCTAGTCTGCATCAGTCTCTTGTGGGGTCATTGCTCCTTTCTTTTGGGTCCTGCTGTGCGCAAGGTTTTGTTTGTACCCTACAAGAGTCTGTTTCCCCAGTCCTGTGTAAGTTCTGGCAGCTCTATGGTGGGGTTAATGGCGATCTCCTCCAAGAGGGCTTATGCCATACCCAGGTCTGCTGCACCCAGAGCCCCTACCCCTGAGACAGGTCACTGCTGACCCGCACCTCCATAGGAGACAGTCAAAGACTCAAAGGCAGGTTTATCTCGGGGTTTTCCATCTTGTTTCACTGATCTATATTTCTGTTTTTATGCCAGTACGACACTCTTTCTTTGAGTCTAGGAGTTCCTGGCAAGAATGCCTTTCCTCACTTTACAGGGGCACCTGGATACGACCCCAGGCCCAAGCTGATGGGAACAACCCACCACTAGTGGCATAGGTGCCTCTGAATCATCCCACCACACATGACATCATCCATGCCTGACTGTATCTCAAGACAGGTTAATTGGCAACCTTCAGTGTGATATTTCTAAGTGGAATTGCTTCTCTGTGCCTACAGGTCCCCTCCTGTCTCTTGGAATTGGGCAGAACATGCCTTCACAAAGGCACAACAACATCAGCCTCACAATTCACTCTCCCTTCCTTCTTAGAGGACAAGGACTAAATGGTAAATAAAACAGATTATCTTAATCCATTTAGAAATAATACAATTCTGCAATAAATAAGATTTCCTTTTCATCCAGATGAGATCACTTGGGTAACATGTTTGAAACCTGAGCAGGTTGTGTGAGGTGAGGGTGACATGGAGTTTCCATCAATTCCCAGCTCTTGGCCCAAGATTTGGGCTCAGAGTTCTGGAAACTCTAACTTTTCAAGAATTTGCTTGGCATTGATGTCTCTGACTAAAATGGAAAATGGGATAGGCCTCAGGTCTTAATTGCATTTGTACACTTTGAATGGTGAGTCTTATCAAGCAGCAACAGTAGAGGACAATAATTGGGGTTGTGGAAATGTGGAATTGAGGTGGTCTAGAAAATCTTGACTGGGTGATTACTTGGTACTGGATTCCATTTGAAAATTCCCACCTTACCATTTCTCCCAGACTTGAGAATACATCCTTTGGTGGCCTGTGCACTTCTGGTTATTTAATTCTTCACTGAGTGCTTGCTGAGTTCAGGCATAGGATGGAGGGTGTTTCTGTGCTGGCAACTTATAACATGGGCAAATAGATATCTCCTTTTAAGAGCTGGTAAAGTGGTAACCATGGAGAAGAAGGAAGTGCTTGGCAAATCCGGTCTAAATCAAGGTTCTCTGAAATTTTCTAAATGAAAGGAGCTTAGGGGTACAGATAGGTTCCAAGTAGGGCAGCTGGGGAGCTGTTCTGAAGCAGAGCTTGCACAATAATTTAAACTGTCACTTTTTGGAAACTTTGTAGTGTGGATGATTCATTTAATTCTCAAAACAGTTCTGTGGCAGATATTCTGTTATTAATATCACTGTTTTGATTTCCATATGGGACACTGTAATTTGCCCAAGGTCTTGGATAAGTGGTGATGTAGTCACAACTTACATTCAGTTCAGTTCAGTTCAGTCTCTCAGTCGTATCCTACTCTTTGCGACCCCATGAATCACAGCACGCCAGGCCTCCCTGTCCATCACCAACTCCCGGAGTTCACTCAGACTCACGTTCATCAAGTCCGTGATGCCATTCAGCCATCTCATCCTCTGTCGTCCCCTTCTCCTCCTGCCCCCAATCCCTCCCAGCATCAGAGTCTTTTCCAGTGAGTCAGCTCTTCGCATGAGGTGGCCAAAGTACTGGAGTTTCAGCTTTAGCATCATTACTCCAGAATCTGTGAGCCTGGCCACTCTACCACCTGCTTTCAGTCGCTGGCATTTGTCCATCACTTAGATGATACACTTGTTTGGTGTGGCTGTTGGGGATTATGGCCATCAGACTGTTTTTCTACTCAAGCCACTTGTATGAAGGCTTTGAGATGAAGGTATTTATCCTGGGAAGTTTTGTCTGTAGCTGAAAACAGGGTGACTCCAAAGCAATTCTGCTGGTAACCCGAGAATTTTCTAGAGCTGTTGGTGATTTAAACAGAGAGAAGAGCAACACAACTAAATCCTATTGCTGAGAAATGAATTGCTAGCATGGGTACTGTCCACCAAAGAGGTAGAAGCTTACTAGCAGAGAGCCTGGTGGTAAAGGAAAGCATGAGAATGAAATCACAGTAAGACATACAAAGTATTTTGAGGACACCATGCAGGCACCTTGTTCAGGGGCAATCAAAAAGCCAACTAAGGGATTTCCCTGGTGGTCCAGTGGATAAGACTTTGTGATCCCAATGCAGGGGACCTGGGTGTGATCCCTGGTCAGGAAACTAAGATCCCACATATGACAAGCAAGCCTGAGCACTGTAACTATTGAGCCCATGAGCTCCAGAGCCTGCATGCCACAACCAGACAAGCCTGCACACTGCATGCCACAGAGACCCAGCACAGCAATATAAATAATTTTTTTAAGGCTAATTAAAGTTGCCTCTGTCATTGCTTCAATAATTTTATCAGAACAAAGAGAATATTTGTGACTAGTGCTGGAGAGAAATCACCTATATCTAGAAAAGTAATCAGCTAAACAGCTTTTGTGATCAGAATAGCTAGTGGACCTGGAACAGCAGATAAGCTGTTAGATGAAATTACATGAAGTTTGGAGATTCATAGATTTAATTCTATTCAAGTTCAAAGAGAGAGACACCCCTCTGGATCAATCAGTCATTGAAAAGAGTTGATTGGTGAGAAAAATACTTAATCATACCCCTGCCCAGATATTTTAATTATTAAAGTGGTACAAGCTAAAAAGGGCTTCCCTAATGGCTCAGTGGTAAAAAAAAAAAAAACCTGCCTGCCAATGCAGGAGATTTGGGTTTGATCCCTAGGTCAGGAAGATCCCCTGGAGAAGAAAATGGCAACCCACTCCAGTGTTCTGGCCAGAAAATCCCATGGATACAGGAGCCTGGTGGGCTACAGACCATAGGGTCATAAAAGAGTCAGATACTACTTAGTGACTAAAAAGCAACAATATGCTAAAAACAGTTGCAAAAAAAAAAATGCCTCATTTATTCTACAAATATATTTTTTAAAGTATCTGCTATTTGCCAGGGATGGTTTGGGCACTTGGGATACAGCAGTGAGCAAAGCAGACAAAGCTGGTTGCCCTTGTGGAGCTCACATTCCAGCAGGGGAGGCAGATAGCGCATGGAATGATGAAGTAAAGGGTATAACTATTGTGTTAGAAGCTGTTAAGTGCTACAGAAAACTCAGCACAGGAAAGGGAGGAGAGTTGGGGCAGGGCAAAGGGCAAGAGTTCTCATCAGCAAGGATGGTTGAAAAGGTGACCACTGAGCAGAGACTGAAAGGAGACATTGATGAGACATTGCTTTAGGCAGAGGCAGCAGCCGGTGCCAAAGTCCCCAGTGCCTAGGAGGAAGTGGGTAAGGAAGAGAGAAGAAAATGGTGAGACTGGAGCTGTGATGAGAACCAGGTCATGAGTGAAATGAGAAGCTGTTGGAGGACTTTGATCAGAGGTGTAAGATAACCTGACTCTATTTTAAAAGGTTTACTTCAGCAGCTGCGTAAGGAATAGACTGTAGGGGTCAAGGGTAAAAACAGGGAGACCACGTGGTAGGCTCATATGATAATTCAGGTAGGGGAGGATGGTGGTTTGACCATCTCTGCTAGTTTCAGAGATGGGGAGAATTGCTGGGATTCTGTATATTGGAATAAGAGTCAACATGATTTCTGATGGACCATATGTGGGCATATATAAGAAAAAGAAGCGTCAAAGGTGACTCTAGGTTTTTGGCTTGAGCAATCGGAAGAATGGATCAGGCTTCAACTGTGATGGGGAGATTATATCTGGAGCAGAGCTTTGAGGAGAACATCAGTAGTTCAGTTTGGGACACAGTAAGTGTAAGACATTCAAATGATGATGTGAAATATGCAACTGGAAATATGGATCTGAGTTCAGGAGTGAGGCTGGGCTGAGTTATTGGTTACAATACTGAATCTTTTTATCTAATAACAACATTTGTTTCTCCATGTATCGAATATTTCTTTTATATGCTTGCCTTGGTTTTCATTGTATATGTAGAACAACCTGGTTATTCAATGACTGCTTCCACACCAGTGCCCGTTGGTGGGCATGTGTGCAATGGAGCACCAGTAGTCTCATATTCTGGGCCTAAGTCTAATGGTTCCTCTGTGTAGTTTTCCTCCAAACATCCTTCTTTTTCACCACTTCTCTCTTGCTCCTGCCAAGTCTCTGACTATCTAAAGGAACTATTAAGCACTCGCTGTGATTCAGTGTAGATTTTTGCCTGAGGTCATTTCTATTTCTGGGAAATGTAAACAGGAGAGGTACTATTGAAAGTTTGGGACCAGGCCATTTTTAAGGGTTTTGATTCTGAGTGGCCAAGAAAACAACACACGCCCACAACTTTCAAGAAAGGCATTGGTAGAAGCTGAACGTGGACCGTTCTTTTCTAACGTTGGCAGCACTGCTAATATTAAAATGGTTTCCCCATCTTGTGTCAGTGCTGATGTGGTTGTTTTCGTGCAGGCATCTTGACCCAGAGCTGTTGTGATGCCCACCGAAAGCAGATGGAAAAAGGACAGAGCAATTCCACTGCTGTGAATTCACTCTGCAGACACACTTGCACAGATGCCAGATGAATTTTGTACAGGCTTATTCACTGCAGCACCCTTTGTAATGACAAAAGATTGGAAGCAATACAAATGTTCATCAACAGAGGACCATTTAATCATAGTATATCCAGACAACAAAATACAACCGTAAAAAAGAGTGAGCATTAGAATGTATGCTACATTTTGTTTAAAAATGTTGAGACTTGCATAGTATTTATTCATGGCTATGCATAAAGAAACTCTCAGAATTCACAACCAAACAATAGCAGTTGCTGAGTTGATAGAAAACAAGAGAAAAGAAGTCAGGAGCGGTGAAAAGACTTTGCACTGTGGATATTTAAAGTTTTTAAAAAAATATTTGAAGCAACAAATGCATTGCTTATTTATGTTAAAGAAATTTCCGTGTAGGATACATAGCAGAGGACTTCCCTGGCAGTACAGTAGATAAGAGTCCACCTGCCAAGGCAGGAGACACAGGTACTATCCCTAGCCCCTGAAGATTCTATAAGCCATGTAGCAACTAAACCTGTGTGCCACATCGATTGAATCTGTGCTCTAGAAACCAGGAGCTGCAACTTCTGAGCCCATGAGCCCTAGAGTCCCTGCTCCAAAACACTACAGCTGGAGAGGAGTATCTGCCCATCACAGCTGGAGAAAGGTCCACTCAGAAACGAAGACCCAGAACAGCCAAAACTAAATAAATAAATAAAATGAAAGAAAAGGAAATGTCCATGTAATATACACAACAGATAACATCACCCCATCTCAGACCCCCTACCTCAAGGCTAATGCTACTCTAATCTGAATAGCTTCTCTGAACCTTGTCCTTTACTGGAGGAGACTTTGCTTTATATACTCTTTTGTTTGTTACATGATACAGTTGTTAGCAATATCTAATTCAAAATGCTCTTTCTCCTACTAGCTCAACAGATATGAAAAAAGAAACTAAATTGCTCCCCAGAAAGCTTTGAGAGTTTGGTGCAAGATTTTATCTGTTCACATTTATTAGCTCAACCAACAAGCAGACCATCTACTGTGCCTGCTCACGTTTTGTGTTTAGAATGGTTACACTGGTCATGAGTGAGGAGGATTGACGGGAGAGACCCCAGCTTGGTGGCAGGTCACTGGGCTAAGTGGTTGCTGCAGATGGAATTGAGGACTGGGGGCAGACAGGGAAGGGGGGGGTGGAGTGAGGGCTCTCCGGATCCCTCTCTCACTGAGACAGGACAGCCTGCCCTGCTACTGCTGGCAGGCTCAGAGAGGAACTCTTCATCTGACCTTGCACGATCGCTGTTCTCTGTTGTCTGAAATGGACTTCAAAGATGTCAGAAGCAGATAAAGAACCACGCTCAGGCAAATAGCAGGAGGATCTTCTGTTTTTTCCATAGGGCATTATGCTGACTACAAATTCTCATTGCAAAGTGACTTGTTGACCAAATCTGTTTGTTGTGCTGTAGCCTTTTAGCTCAAAGGTATGTTAATGTAATAAAAAAGAAAAGCCTTTGCTATTCTGTTAAATAGTTTGAGCTGATAAATACCAGGGTCAAGGGTAATGGAAGGAGTTGCTGAGGACACAGGCAGTTGTTTTGGGGAGGATAGGTCTTTTCAAGGCATTTGACAGTTACTAATACAAAAAGTCTTGGAAATCTCAGAAGTAAAACAATGATATAATTCCGGCTTGTTGGGTACTTTGCTACACCAGAAAAAATCTGGGATGGATGAAGTTGTCTCATGTATAGAGAAATTAGGTATCGGTGTATTCTAATTTGGGGGTACTTGACTATCTCAGAACTGATGTCTGATATCCCTCCATCAGCACTCTTTGGGGGTGACACTGCTCCTAATTACAATATAGTCACAGTTAACCCATAAGCCTGTTGTCAATTACCAACATTTGGTCAAAGCTTAGTTTCCTAGGACTCAGCTGAGTGGTATAATGCAGAATAATGAGACCTGGCACCCGGACAGTGATGGAGAGAGTAGCCCAAGTTAGTGGCTGGGGTGCAAGTTAGGTGCAAGGGTGAATGGGCTGGTCAGGGGATTCTGAACCTTGGGTTGGGGGCTGAGGATTGAGCTGGAAGCAGAACAGAGTCACAATACAGAGAAGAGGAAAATGTGAGGGGGGAGGGTTGCTGGAAAGAGGCGGAATAGGAGCGGAAGCCAGTCTTACCTGCTTCACAGCATTGTCAGGGACTAAGCCTTCTCTTTAGTTGGCATAGAGAAATCTGCATCAGAAGAGGAAGGCAGGGAATCCCCTAGTGGTCCAGTGGTTAAGACTTGGTGCTTTTACTGCTGAGGGCCTGAGTTTGAATTCCTGGTTGGGGCACAGTCAAAAAAAATAGAGGGGGAGAGGTGGGGAGGCAAAAGCCTCATACACACATTCACACTGCCGCCTCTGTTGCTGATTCTTCATTTAGGTTTCCTACAGAGACCTGGTGGACTATATTGTCATTAGAGATCTTTGGATATTGAAGTAGTTAAAAACTGCAAGTTAGAATGATGCACTTAGTATTCTTGAGACACAGTGCAATCTTCGAGATGCTCACTTGTTTGAGAAATCACGTGGGGGATTCTGTCACATCTTGGTGCATCTCAGCTGTTCTAAAACTAAGTGTTAGGGTTGTAGATACAGTTGAGGTATGGAAAACTCAGCCAGTTATTTTCTACAGCTTGACATTACAGTGTTATTCCATGTGTATAAACGCCATGTGTTCATGCTTGGAGGAAGAATGATCTTTTCTCTTTAACAAAGGGCTCTCTCATGGCAGCGGTGATGAAGTGGCAAGCAATAAGTAGGTGTTGTTTGAGGGAGGCGACCTTAGGTTTTATTTTAAAGTTGTCATTTTCATTTTTACATCAAGGTTAGAAAGCAGTGCACAACTTTTGGTTGGTACCACAATAGCATTTAAATATGCCATTCTGCCATGCAAAATTGTATGATACCCAGAAAGCAAATGCATCTGTCTACCTCCCTCTCTCCTTCCATTCAACACATTCTCTGTGGCGGATTACGTTGCGCACCATGCTGGGCATTTGGGATGCAGTGTTGGGCAAGCACAAACCAGTCCCAGCCTTCCACAGGCTTCCATTCAGTGGGGGAGACAGATGTTAGGCAAATAAACACAAAAATACACGTATGGTTTTTTAGAAAATGAATATATGGTTTCAAATTATAGTAAGTGCTATGAAAAATAGGTGCATAGTTGTATGAAAGCATATAATAAGGAAAGAGATGTTGAAACTGAGATCTGAAGAATGGCTAGGAATTAACCAGGTGAAAATTGCTGGGGGTGTGAAGTGGGAAGGGAGGGTGCAAAGAACATTCCAGGTGAAAAGGAATTTGAGAAACTTGAAGATCAGTGTTTCCAGAGAGCAGGTCTTTGTGACTTTGGCTATGCCTCTGAATTTGATTGTGTTTTAGAGTTTTCATTTGAAAAATGAAGGTCCTGATACTGGCTCCCTACCATGATAAATAGCAACTGTCCCATAATTAATGAAGAAACCAAGCAACCATTTGAGTTCTAAAATGAAAGGTACTGTACTGGTATAAATCCTGCCAAAAGCTACATCCAAAGGGGGAAAAAATTAATAACTTGGCATTCTCCTCGGCTTTAGGCGTGCAAGTAGGTAATGAAAGTTCTCTAATTATGTTTCGCGTTGTGATGAAATCACCATTGAATTTTTCTGCAGTTCAGAACTCAGTTCTCTGAAGTTGAATTGTGAGCTTCATCTGCTGATCTCCTGTCTGACTGGACGGGATGAGTCACTGCCAGGCCCACACTGGTGAAGCCCATTGTTTCGCTCTTTAAAAGATAATTGCTCAGGAAACCAAAACAATTCATCCCTATTACCTTGTTTAAAAAGAAGCAGCTTTTTTTCTAGACTGAAGTTTATCTGAATGGACGTTTCTAGCCAGACACGCGATGTGTGTTGGGCTAATTGGATTTTGCCAGGAAACCGTTTGGAAGGCAGGTCAGAGGCCAGGCTGTGTGAACGAATCCAGGAGGTGGCTGGGGTTCTTCTCCGTGAACCGAGGATCCTCGCACACAGTTGAGGGCCAGAGGGAGCCTGGGACCAGGTGAGGAAGTTGAGAAAATGAGCCCTCCACTTCTTCATAGTGATGTAGAAACAGGTGTGCGTTTCACCATGAAGGAGCCCCTAGAGTGGGGAAAAGGCTGAAGGCCACTGGGAGAGCCTCACCCCTCTGACTGTGATGGGGTCAGCCGGGCCCGTGGTCCTGGGTGACGTCAGTCTCCCCTGCTTCTGCAGAGGGCGTGATCCAGCAGGACAGGCAGCCCCCTCAGCTGGGAACAGTTACTCCCCATCTGGGTTGAATTACTCTCCTGAAATGCAGCCCTGAGCCCGCCCTCCCTGCCCACTGGAGGGATGATGGATCCACCGCCCATGAGTGCGTGCCCATCTCTGCAGCAGAGATGCAGGCTATGGCGACTTCAACCTCTGGCATCTCAGCCTCCCAGCCAGTGAACTCTAGGAGCTATTGGCCAAGTGGATCAAAGGACAGGAAACGGTCTAATCACAGATGTGAAGGGAGATAAAACTGTGGGGCTCTTTTGAAGCCAGAAGTAGCCCATTCACCCAGGGAAATAGCACAAGGAATTGAGATGGCCAAAAAGTGCATTTGGGTTTTTCGCAGGCTGCTACGGAAAAACCTGAACACACTTTGGCCAACCCAATTATGTTTTCGTTTATTTTTCCCAACAATATTTTTCCTTCCAGTTTCTATCAGATAATAGTACAGTTAACTAGAAAGATTTAGGACTTTAGGAATATTTTTCCTTGATGGCTAGATTGAGGAATGAGAAGGCACCCTTCTGTGGGTTGTTGTGGCTCAGGCTGATGTTGGAGTAGTCTGGATGTTCGATTAGGTTTATGCTAAACTGAGCCCAAAGGCTGTATCAGTCAGCAGGGGCTCACCATCACAAATCTGTGGCGACTCCTCCGACTTCTGGAACTGAGAGAACTGATTTCTACCTTGTACTTAGAGTACTACCACATAAGAACATCTCAAGCAGGAAATCTTTCCTTCATCCATTTTTTTCCATTCATGGAATGGCTAGGAGTGTGAACTCTGGAGTCAGACAGATGGGGGTTCACCCTGACCTGCTGTGTGGACTCAGACAATTTACTGCTTTAACTCTGTTTCGTCATCTGTAAAATGGGGGTAGTTACTTTGTTTTGAGAATTAAACAATATATAATAAATGTACTTTTTCTAGTGCCTGGCTGGGTAAGCCAGGCCTGCTGCCATAGTCCGTGCAGTTGGTTGAGTTGGGCCATTCTCTCTCTCTTTCTCGCAAGATTTAAGGTCAGGGAGGAAGGCTCAGAAAAAAGGAAGTCCAGGACTCCCCCCGTGGTCCAACGGTTAAGAATCCAACTGCCAATACAGGGCACTTGGGTCTGCTCCCTGGTCTGGGAAGATTCCACATGCCGTGGAGCAACTAAGCTCGTGGGCCCTAGAGCCCGTGCTGCCCATCGGGAGAAGCCACCGCAGTGAGAATCCCAAGCACCGCAAGTAGAGAGTAGGCCCCCGCTTGCCACAATCAGAGAGAGCCCTCGTGCAGCAACGAAGATCCAGCACAGCCAAAAATCAATTTAAATAAAAGGTCCATTTCATCTTCCAGCATAGGCTATGTCCTCTAGCCTGCTATGACCACGTTTTGTGCTGGGGTATTACAGCTTACCTGGTCGTCTACAGCTGAGTATTCTATTTCCATGTGTCTAGTGGTGTTTGTGTAGGCAACTCATCTGTCAAAATCCCAGAGTGGAGGAGGGTGAGTGGCATCTGAGTTCCGGCTCTATGGTGGTTTTCACACTTTGGCAACTGTGGCTGAGAAAAAGCTATGTGTTCATCAAGTCCATTTTCATGCGCCTCCTCTGGGTACATAGGAAATTATACTTCCTAACCCCTTGAAGTTTGGAGTGGGCCTCGAAACTAGCTGAGGTCAATGGAATGTGCCATGTCGCTTCCTGGCTGAGGCAGGGAAAAACTCCTTTATGATCATCTAGCTTCCCTTCCTCTACTGTAGTGAGTGTAGAGGCCTCACGTTCCGATGATGCTACAAAATGGTAGGGATTCTGTCCTGGAGGGCTTATTGGGTGACCCAGTGGTAAAGAATCTGCTTGTAACACAGGAGACGTGGGTTCGATCCCTGAGTTGGGAAGAGTCCTTGGAGGAGGAAATGGCAACCCACTTATAGTGTTCTTGCCTGGGAAATCCCATGGATAGAGGAGCCTCATGGGCTACGGTCCATGGGGTCACAAAGAGTTCACACAACTGCGTGGCTGAGCACTTACTCACTATCCACCTGGAACCCCTAGTCATGCCTTGGAGGCGAGCTGCCAGACACCCTCAGAGGACTTTGTGTGAGTGAGAAATGTAATAAACTTGGGTTGGGTTAAGTCACTGAGGGTTTTGTTACTGCAGCAGAATCTAGCCTCTTCTGGCTGGTACAGCAGTCTGCTTACTTGCTAACATTACGTCCACTGCTTTCCTGGTCCTGTGATACTGACTCTTTTTCACAACTGGGACTTCTTCAGCTGAAAGGTAGAATCCCTCATAACCAGTTCCTGACCCCTCACTGCTGATTACATTTAAGGATTTCAGAAATTAAGTGGAGAGTGGAAGATATTCTCCTGCTAGGCCTTGCTTTAAAACAAAAAAAGAAGAAACAAGAATGTATTTCAGGAATATCTGCTTAATTCTGTGTCGATGGCTGGTTGTGACAAATACCTGAAGCCCTCCTGTCAGAGGATTTAGCTTCTGTGGAGTCATGGATAATCTCATTAAAGAGATTTTAATGATTGAAGCCACTGCATCAAGCAGTGTAATCTCTAGAAATCCTTCCTGCCTTCGTTCCTCATGAGTTTAGAAGTCCTACTTGCTCTTGAAAAACAAGCTGTTCTCCAGCCTTTCCACGCCCTTTCATTGTAAGGGAAACTTGGGAGAAAGTATTTATAATCACAGAACATGAAAATAGAAAGCTTTTGTAATTTTCTCAGCTTAAAACTGTGTGAGTCTTCTCAAGTTGTCATATCAAGATAGCCCTGACTGCGTGGCTTAAGCTGTAGAAAATATCTTGTCAAGTTCTGGAGGTCGTAAGTCCAAGATGAAGATGCTGTCGGGGCAGGTGTCTGGGGAGCTTTAGACACTGCCTTCTTGCTGTGCCCTCACGTGGCCCTTTCCCTATGCTCATGTGAAGACGGAGAACTCTGGTGTCTCTTCTTATAAGGACACCAGCCCTATTAGATGAGGCTGCATCCTCAGGGCCTCAGTTAATTTTTAGAACTTTCTGATGGACCCAGTTGTAACCAAGCAAGGACTCATGTGCCTGCCTCACAGAAAGCTGAACTTTGGCGGTGGGTGTTTACAGCAACGTAAGAGTTTACTGCAGGCTTCCTTGGTGGCTCAGCAGTAAAGAATCTGCCTGCAATGCAGGAGCTGCAGGAGATTTGGGTTCAATTCCTGGGTCAGGAAGGTCCTTGGAAGAGGGCATGGCAACCCATTCCGTTGTTCTCACCTGGAGAGTCCCATGAACAGGGAAGCCTGGTGGGCTACAGTGCATAGCGTCGCAAAGAGTTGGACACGGCAGCACACACAAGAGTTTACTGTAGGGCACCACGCAAGGGAGTGGGAGACAAGCCTCAGACACACACCGACCAGGTCTTTGAGTTCCAGGTATTTTTAAAGGGGAAGAAGAAAGAAGCTGACATTAGTCATTATCTTGTGACATTTCTGTGACATTTATTTATTTTTAGTGGAGTGTAGTTGACTTACAAGTTATGTTAGTTTCTGGTGTACGCAAACAGATTCAGTTTGATATAATTGTATATTTCATATCTTTTTATTACAAGATTCTGAATATAATTCCATGAGCTATACAGTAGGATCTTATTGTTTATCTCTTTTATGTATGTGAAAGTGAAAGTCGCTCAGTCATGTCCAACCCTTTGTGACCCCGTGGGCTATACAGTCCATGGCATTCTCTGGGCCAGAATACTGGAGTGGTAGCCCTTCCCTTCTCCAGGGGACCTTCACAACCCAGGGATCGAACCCAGGTCTCCTGTATTGCAGGAGGATTCTTTACCAACTGAGCCACTAGGGAAGCCCAGGAATACTAGTGTGGGTAGCCTATTCCTTCTCAAGCAGATCTTCCCAACCCAGGAATTGAACCAGGGATTCTTGCATTGCAGGCAGATTCTTTACCAGCTGAGCTACCATATGTATAGGGGTTTGTATTTGCTGATCCCAAACTCCTAATTTATTCCTCCCCACCCCTTTCCCCTTTGGAGGCCATTGGTTTGTTTTTTATGTCTGTGACATGTCTTAATCATAGTTTGGGAGTCAGGATGTCTCCAGTTCATGATTTTCTGGCCAGGCCTTGTCCACGGCTTGGAAGGCCTGCTAGCTCATTGTGCCGTGGAGAAATCATCTGAGTTTGTATCTTAATGATGACATCTACAACCACAATTTTAGTCATCTTGTTACCAAGTCCAAACTTGCTCTGCTCGCTGCACAAGAAGCCAGTGAATTCGAGAGATGAGGTGTTGTGGCAAGGAATACAAAAGCCCGAGAAGATGGCAGACTAATATCTCAAAATAATCATCTTGCTGGGGTCTGGATGCCAGGTTCTTGTATGGATCAGAGATGTGGGGGGAGGTGAGGAAACAAGGAAAAAAAGGCCATTTGATCTTGCAGTATCTCCTAGAATGGCAAGCCTCAGGCAGGGGGATGTGAATGTGTTAAGTTCTTCCTTCCTGCCATCTACAGGCGGACAGGGTTCTGAACAAAGGCACTTTAGCTCAACAGTCAGGCAGAGGGGTAGGATTCTCTGAGGCAGGCCATTATGTATGATTGTAATAACAAAAGTGGCAAAAAAACAAGGGTTGAAGTCAAACATACAGCATGGAAGTGTCAAAATTGACTCTTCCTTGTTACAGTCTGACTCTGGTTGATTAGTGTTAAGATTGAGGTCAGAGGGGGTAAGAAAGGGAATAAAGTTTTGGAGTTTATTAAGGGGGACACAGTTTCACAGTCTTCAGATAGTCCCACTGAGGTTAGGCTTCAACATATCAATTTTGTGAGGATAAAATTCAGTCTATAACAGAACCGATTTGAGCAACCACTCTTCAATTATTAGGCTGCTTGTCTTCTGTTGTTTTAGTGGATATAGGTGCCATGTATAATGTGGGGACACTGAGGAGAACGGGATGGTATTTTGGTATCTGAAAACTGCCTGAGCCCATAGGGAATGTAGGCCTCACCGGTGTGAGGGAGGTATTTCCGCCTCTCCACCTCCCTTCAAAAGGCTTCCAGGATGGCACATGTGTTCTTCAAATAAAGAGGGAGATGACAGCCTTCTCACCATCCATTGTTCACATTGCAGTCAGATGCAGTTCTGAAATGCAGAGCTAAGAAATGTACTCCCCAGCCTGAAATCCTTCAAAGGTTTCCCGTTGCACTCAGGATAAAGACGGGCTTCCCTGGTGGCTCGGATGGTGAAGAATCTGCTTGCAATGCAGGAGACCTTGGTTCAAATCCTGGGTTGAGAAGATCCCCTGCAGAAGAGAATGACTACCCACTCCAGTATTCTTGCCTGGAGAATTCCATGGACAGAGGCGTCTGGTGGATTACAGTCCACGGGGTTGCAAAGAGTTGGACACAACTGAGTGACTTTGACTTTCAGGATAAACACAGTCTTTAATGCCGCCTGCCCACCACAGTGTCTCTTGTACCCAGCACAAGGCAAGACACATAGCACAAACCCACAAATGCTTGGTGAGCAAATCAGTCATCAAACCAGTCCCAGTCTTCAGGGTGAGGCTTCTCCCATTGGCTGTGAAGTTAGCAGGCAGCTTGACAGTGTTGAGTAAAGGCCCTAACTCCACATGATCTGAGCCTGAGTACATTTGCTAGACAATCTGTGGTCAGATCTGATAGAAGTACCGAATCTTTGACTCCATTCAGAAATGTATAGACAGGCGAGATCCACTCATTGCAAGAGGCTGTCAAGTTGTTGCGGATGGGCTCACTGTCACTAAGATTTACAAGGATAGTTGGGATACTCAGTGCCTACACATGCTGGTCCTTCTCTGCCCATAAGGTGTAATTAACCCAAGCACCACCACTTACCTGGTTAAAATACCCAGTTGCAACATAGCAATTCAAAGGAAGTAAACAACATCTAAAAGGATGACAGATGTCACCGTGGTGCTGCCTGTAACTTTCTCCTTGGATTTGTTTTTGAAAAATAGAATTAAAAATGTTATGGTTTTACAATGAAAAGAAAAATCCGAAAGCTGCTGTCCTGAAACATCCTCTTTGAGATTTATGTTGGGAGACAAATCTTTTCTCTTTTAAAGTCATTTGTCTGATCTGTTTTGTCCTAGTTACTTAAATACCTTTGGAAGTGCTTTCCCATGTAGGAGGAGCGGGGGTGGGATTAGGTCTGATTTGGCATTAATGGAAATTATATGTGCATAAGGGAAGGAGAAAAGATCTCTCCATGGGCGGCTGGAGGCTGGCAGCAAATCCTGAAGTCGCCTGTAACCACTGGCTATCAGACACATCCTGTCTTTTCTTCCTCTGACTGTCAGGTTGTCACGAGGCCTCTTAAAGATGTTTATCAAGTGTTGCTTTTGTACTCTCTTGCTCACATCTGGGGCTTGTGCCTCCGTCCTCTCTGGTCGCTGATCCCAGGCAGCAGGCACTTGACTTTCTCTCCTGACCCCAGCCCCAGGCTGCTCCAGGGAACTCTTCTCTCCTTGGTTACTGGTCACTCTCTTTTCTTTTTTTTTTAAATTCTCAAACTTCCTTTTTATGAATAACTTCTCGGCCTTTTGCAGGTGCCCTGCATTTATTCAGAACTCAAGGAGACCCTTACGAGGTAAGCAGTGTTGGCCCCATCTTGGAGGAACAGGGAGAAGGAGGCCAGGCCACAGAGAGGTCAGATGTAAGACCCAGGTAATGTGGCAGGAAGTAGCAGATCCAGGTGAGGGGCCCAGGGCTAGCCCAGTTCAATGTTCATCCTAACCATTTACTTGCTTTTTTTCTCCTCCCAAAATACTCTGAAGGCTCTAATTTGGGTTCAACTCTCACATCCTATGGTTCTCTTCTAAAGCTATGTGAGGGACTTTCCTGATGGTCCTGTGGTTAAGAAATCTGCCTTCCTTCCAATGTGGGGCATGAGGGGTCTATCCCTGGTCGGGATCCCACATGCTATGGAGCAACTAAGCCCACTCGCTGCAACTGCTGAGCCCAAGCGTCACATCTAGAGAGAAGCCCTTGCCCTGTAACAAAGAGCTCATGAACTGCAACTCAGATCCAACGCAGCCAAATAAATATGTATTTTAAGAAAGAGAATATGGCCAATAATAGTGTAATAACTCTGGGTTGGTTTTTTAAGTTATTTCATCATTTATTTTTGGCTGTGCTGGGTCTTCGTTGCTGTGCAGGCGTTTCTGGTTTTGGTGAGCCGGGACATCTCGTTACAGTGGCTTCTCTTGCTGCGGAGCGTGAGTTCCAGGGCCTATGGCTTCAGCCGCTGTAGAGGCAGGCTCAGTAGCTGCGGCACATGGGCTTTGTTACTCCATGGCTTGTGGGATCTTCCAGGACCAGGGATCAAACTCGTGTTCCCTGTATTGGCAGGTGGATTCTTTACCACTGAGCCACCAGGATTGGTTTTTAAAAATAAATAAAGCTTTTTAAGATACAGGACCATGGATAAATCCCATCAGCTAGTGGCACCTGAGGCATGTATTTGGCTTAAGTTTTTGACATGTGTGTTCCTTCCAAATATTGAATAATTTCTTCTTTCTTTTTTTTTCCCAATCCAATCCAAGTTTCTTTCCAAGACTAGTTCCAGTAACTCCCACTTCTTCCCATGAAGCCTTCTCCAGACACTGTAACCTCCTGGATCTCCTTATTCTTAAGGTCAAGTGCCAATTTAAAATTTCATTGCTCTTTTCTGCTTTTGTTGGGATTTAATATAATTTCTTGTTTCCTTGAGGACAGGGATCATGTCTCCTCTACTTCTGACTTGCCTCTCTAGAACAGTCATAGACAAATTAGGTGCTCAATGAGTAAGCCTGCATGTTTTTGTCCTGGGGGTAATTTTTGAGAGCAGTTTGATGTAAAAGGGCCAGTTGAAAAATGTATTAAAAACTCCAACAGCCATGGGCCCACGGGCTGGAATAATCTGACTCATCTTGACATCTCTGATGCTCTGATTACATATCCCTTCCCCACTGGCAAAGATATTAAATAATGGTGAAGGTTTGGGTTTTACCACAGTTTTTTGTGGGTTTTTTTTGGTATTTATTCATTGGAACTTTAAAAATCAGGATTTGGACGTAAACCTCATCCATATCAGTTTAAAATACAGATTCTCAGGACTTCCCAGGTGGCCCAGTGGTTAAGAATCTGCCTTCCAGTGCAGGGGATGCAGGTTCAGTCCCTGGTTGGGGAACTAAGATCCCGTATGTCACAGGGCAACTACGCCTGAGTACCACAACTAGGAAGAAGTTCCCACACACCCCCACCCCCTGTCCCCCAACACATATGGACTGCAACTAGAGAAAGCCTACTCGCTACCATGAAGACCCAGTGCAGCCAGAATAAATAAATAAAAAAATACAGATTTTCAGGTTCCATCCCAGACCGTCTGAAGCTTTAAATGACCTTTCCAGGTAGACGTATAATGCACATTAAAGTTAAAATAAAGAAACACAGTTTTCTGATATTTTCATTGCTGATTAAAAAGATGTAATTATGACATGATTTCAAAGCATATTGCCAAACAGTATTAAATGGAAGATTCAGGAAGATATCTAGGCGACCCAAATGTTTTCTATTGCAATATGTAACGCATCTTATTTGCTAGCCCAGCTCATTTGTATGGTCTCATGATTCTTCACCTCCTAGCACCTTTTGGGGATGCGTCACACTGAATATGTGTTTGAATCTTTAAGCCAGTATCATCATCCCCAGGGTAAGTGTTCAGAGTCACGCTGGAAGGCTTTGGAAGTGCTAAAACAGGATTTCAGTCTGGCTGAGAAGCTTCTTGGATTTTCTAAGGTGCTTTCCTTTTGGTTTTTCCTTTTCAGCATAGGTTGACTTTCAATTTTTATGATGGAAAGATCACTTAGAACTCCCCTTTCTTTCAGCTGTTGGAAATAGCTAATTAGGGTTGGTGTGGGTTGGTAGCTTATTAGCCCCCTTGGGTTTAATAGCTGCAAAGGTCAGGGCAGACTAGCTACTATCGCAGGGTCAGAGTGTGAATGGCAGTTGGTCAAGAAAGATAAATATGACAAGATGGGGATGAAAGCAAGTTTATTATTACAAGAAGTGTCTCTCAGATAATAATGGAACTTAACCAGTGAAAAATCACTCAAATCATGACCTAGCCCAAAAGGAAACTAACCTTTACACTTCCAGAATTTATTGCAGCACTGTGATTGTTTGGCCATTAAAATGTCACTTGCAGCATGAAATAATTGAGGATGCTAACTTCAATATGAAATAGTTCTTTAATTCTTCTTAAAACATTCCAGGCATTATTGAATGACCAGTTTAGATCTCTGGAGAAATAATTATGATATAAGACCTCTTTAAAATGTAGACCCACCTCCCTGCCTCTCTTGCTCTCCTTGCCCCCACCCCCGAAGCTCCTGAATAATTTTCTTAGGAATCATTTTAAGAACCATGCTAATGATGACTTAAATTTCTAGTTCTATATCTAAGGCTGATTATTTCTGGTAACAGTATATCTCTACTGTCGTTCTATATGGAAAGATGGCCTTATTCTAGGAAGATAGCCTCTATGGACCTTTGGAATTTCATCTTTCATTTTATAACTTCACTGCTTCTTGAGATAGAACACTGAAAGCATTCAGATCAAAATATCCTATGGCCATGCCATCTCAGTCAACTTTCATTAAAATACTTATGGCAGCATAGAAAACAAAGACATGGAAAATGTGGAAATTTACAGTGACGATTAAAAGGAACACTGATAGAGGACAAATGCCAGAATCTTGGAGGAGTACCTCTTCATTACATAAAAGGCAAATGCAGTAGATTTAAGGAATGCCTTATAGCACACTTAGGTTTTAGATCATGCAAGAATGACAACGGAAAGATATGGGGAGACAATGTACTCTTTACTGCCTTAACAGAGACCTAGGGATTGTACCCACCAGAAAATAGCATAGTTTCCTGACCTCGCAGGTATTGACCCATTAAGTGACCAGAGTACTCTTTTCCCATTACTTCCCAAACTCACTATCTCATTTTTATGCACGCATAAGAGAAAGTAATCCCGGACAACAATGAGAAGGAAGGAGAAAGATGCTGTTGATTAGAAATTATCCATGTTTTGATAGATGCAGTGTCTTACTTTAGTTTGAGGTCCTCCAGAAGCCAACACTGGACGGTAACACAAATTGTTTACTTTGGAAATGATCAGAGGAAAGCGTGGTGGGAGAGTTAGTGATGCAGGGAAGAAAGGGAAGCAAATGAGAACTCTTGTCAAGCAAGCTAGCCCTGTGGGTGACTAGAGTCATCCCACCTAAAGAGATGAAGGAGCCGGGATAGTATGCACACGTCCCTTTAGTATTCCTGCCTGGAGAATTCCGTGGACTGAGGAGCCATAGTCCATGGGGTTGCAAAGCATGAGCACGACTGAGTGACTAACACTTTCCCTTTCCCATTAGTTATTAGTTCAAGGTGACCCCTGAGGGCCTGGTGTCATTTCCCTGGTACATCTGGGTGCTATGCACAAGAGTGGAGTTGCTCTGTAGGCCAGAGGAAACCCCTAGGCAAAGAAACCTTGGTGCTGACAGGGAGGCAGTTGATGTGCTCTGAAGTGCTCAGGATGAGAGAGGCTGGGCAGGCCACCACCAGCATCTACTACAACCCAAACTCTGCACCTCTCAAACCCTGTGCCCTGTGTTAGGGCCCTGTCGTTGTTTCTCCAAGGTCATGAAGAGAAAGCAAAAGAGCCTACAGCAGGAAGACTGGGGGGCCAGGGTCTCTGTCTGCTACCAGGGTTGGTCCCAAGACATTCATCCACTATTTCCCTTCTCTCCCACTCTTTGTGGAGGCCCTCCTCCTCAGCCAGCGTTTCTGCGCGTTAGGTGGCTTGTCTGGTGGAGAAACCCAGTTCCTTATGGGTTGCACCGACAGGCCCAAGTCCAGGTTATGATAGATTTCCTCTGTGTAACTGCTGTGTCTGGTGGATTTGATGATACTTGGCTCATACAGGGCGGTGCTGGCTGCATGGTCCCTTGATGCCCCCTGTCCAGGCCCTCAGCCATCCCACGGGCCCAGAAGCATTCAGGAGCAGCTTTCTGCCAGTGGAGAGCCCTCTGCTTCAGATGCCAGGGGCATGCTCCCGACCTCAAGGGGAGGGGTCTGCGTTGTGATTCTCCTGTTGAGGCTCATCAAAGACTCCCCAGGCGTGAGTGCCATAGGAGCCTCTGGTCATCGAGCCTAAGCGCTAGGGTTGCTTGTACCACACCTGGGCCAGCTGCAGCGTTCTCTCTTGCTTCAGGCCCACTGTATCCATTTGCTTGGGATGTTATAACCAAATACCACAGACTGGGCGGCTTAAACAACAGATATTTACTGTCTCATAGTTCTGGAGGCAGTAGGTCTAGGTCAGGGTATTGGCAGGTTTGGTTTCTTTTCAGGTCTCTCTGCTAGGATTGCTCATGACCGCCTCCTTGCTGTGTCCTCAAACAGCCTTTCTGCTATGTGTGTGTACCCCTGGTGTCTCTTAGTATATCCAAATTGCCTCTTCTTATAAGGATATCAGTCAGGACCCACCCAGTAGTCTCATTCTAACTCAGTCACCTCTTTAAAGGCCCTGTCTCCAAATACAGTTGCATTCTGAGGTGCTGGGAGTTAGGGCTTCAGTATATCAATATGGGAGGACACAGAGCAGCCCATAGCAAGCAATCAGAACTGACAGCCTTCCGAGTCACTAACAGAGTTGGAGGAGTATTCCAGTGCAATGTATGCACATTTTCCAGGATTTGAAAGTTCTACCGGGCAGAGTTTCACTTGTTTAGTGATCAGAGGTACAAAGTACACTGATTTGCTTCTCCTTGGAGTGACCCGGCAGGTCCCAGACCACTGGACCCTTGAAAACCTAACTGATCAAGGCAGAGAAGTTCATACCATCTCTCTAATCCACGTGGGCATGACCCTTGTATTAGAGTACTCAGCATTTCCGCTCCCTAGGCATGATTAAATGATGTCATTGGTACAATGAAACACCACAACCTTGAACAGAATACTCAGATGATCAAGATCCTGTTCAACTCCATTGTGACACAGAGCAGAGAGGTTAACATAGCCCTGAGGATATGCCAGTGAAAGTATGTTTCTGTCTGTTCCAAGTGACAGCAACTGCTTTGATCCTCCTTTCTCATGGGGGTTGAAAAGGACACATTTTCCGATTCAGTAGCCTTATACCAAGTGCCAGAGGCCGTGTTGATCTGTTGTAGTAAATAAAGACACTGTATCTGGAGCAGCAGCTGTGGTTGGGATTACTGCTTGGTTAAGTTTGTGTTAGTCTACCACCAGCAACATGATCCAGGTGGCTTTTTCTAGGGGACAGACTAGGGCTTCCCTGGTAGCTCAGATGCCAAAGAATCTGCCTGCAATGCAGGAGACCCAGATTGGATCCCTGGGTTCAGAAGACCCCTGGAGAAGGGAATGGCTGTCTACTCCAGTGTTCTTGCCTGGAGAATTCCATGGACAGAGGAGCCTGGTGAGCTACAGTCCTTTGGGTCACAAAGAGTTACGCATGACTGAGCGACTTTCGCTTCCACCTTTTTCACAGGGGACAGACTGGTGACCTAAATGGGAACGTGACAGC